>FXXK01001106.1:209214-228328 GCA_900184695.1 Betula pendula
ATCATAGCTTCTGTCCTACATCAATGGGTGACTTGGATATTTTAACACTCTTCAGCATTTTTTTTGTATGAAATGGTTGTTCTCAACACTTGAATGCGCACACTTGTGCTTGACAGCCTGAGACTTTATCATTGCACCAGAAAATGATCCCTTTTGGGAGTTGTGTTTGTACAAAAAAAAACCTAGACGTTGAAGATGATCTTAGCCATGATTAATATTTTTTTCGAGGAATCTCCCACTCCCCCTCCCCTTGGGGCCAATTCCTTATCAATTTTTTTATTTTTATTTTTTTCATGTTTCTAGGTGTTAATAGTTTCTTGAGGGGCCTTTTCATATTTTTGCAAATTCAACAATTTGCTTTGGTGACTTAGTTCAGGGACTTCATCTGAGTCATCCTTATGCATTATTATCCCCAACCCTCTTCTTTCTTTCAAGTAGTGAGAGGCTGTTGCAGCATGTAGAGATGTGAACTTATTTTAATTCCACATCCTACATAATGTGATAATATTTTTTGGAGTTAATGTGATTAGATAAATACTTTAAAGTTCTCTGGAGATCCTTTTGGGCATTGAATTGAACTTGAGTGAGGACTTCTTGTCGGTTATTCTAGCAAATAAGATAACTATGTGTATGCTGGTTTTGTTTCGGCAATAAATAGTAGGGCTGGTTAATGAAATGCATTCTCTATTGCTTGAAAGTAGTTAATATGTTGGCAAAATGTGTAGGTTGTAGTAGATTAAGTTTAGGAATGAACAGAGAATTTATGTATGGTATTTGAATTTACGGTAGATGATATTTGGGTTAAATTTGTCTCTGGGTTAAATTTGTCTCTCTTTCTTACATACCTAGCAGTCGTGAGACAAGGTTGGAGGGTTAGCTACCATTGAGTTGATTAACTAAGATGCTTGAGACTGGTGTGACTGACTTGGTGCTACACTTAGTTCACTCATGTGCATGTGCACGTGCAGGGGTTTGATTGCTTGATCTTTGTAAGCCTACAACATCTTTATAATGCCTAATTGAATGTGCGAGTTTTCAATCTGGTTACTTTTGAAGCTAAAATTTTGAAGTACATATAGTATGATAACTAATTACTTTTTAATGGGCAATGCTCGTCATACTTTACCCTTGTTGGAAGTGGAAGTTAGAGAGAAATTGTACATGTAGTTTTATCTGCATGGTGATGGTAGCATCTGAATGGTTTTAGGGACAAAATATTCAGGTTTTAAAATCTTAAGTCTTGAATATTAAATCTTAATCACAGATTTCTCAAGCATTTCAATCTTAGTTATTTGTTTAAGACTTGGTCTAGATTCTTGGAGCCGAAATTTTGTTCTGCATCAGGAATAGCTAGTCCATCAATGTTGCAGTCATGAATGAGTCTGGTATCATTAGCTTATGGGCTTTGAAAATAGCTCGGGCTGCTTGAGGCAGTCTGTTAAGTTGAAGTAGATCAGATGATTTTCTCTCCCCCCGACCTCAAAATAGATCAGATTACCATTAATCAAGAGGGGAGTATATTGAAACATCGTGTAAAGGAAAGAGGGTTGGCCTTTTCAGTTTCTTTTGATGACTTCCGCTTCTATTATTATCTGGTTTTCAATCAATTTTATTTTGTTTTACTTCTGGTTGTAAGGAGCTGTAAGGTAGTAAATCACCTAAGCAATAACTGTCATAGTTGCATGCGCCATCGAATGAGTGAGTGACTTTGAATTTAATTTGGGAAACTAATTGAGTTTTTAGGGGGTGGCTTGTTCTCTGGTTAATTGTAGCCTGCCCTATGCTAAAAGAAGATGTTTTGTGAGGCAATTATTGATAGCCAAACCATTTATTAGATATTAAGGAACCATAGTTGAACTAACACTACATTTGTTAGCGCACTCAATATGCCATTTGGGGTAATTTCTCTCAGAATTGTTTACTAGAGTAGCTGCTTATGTATTTCTCTCTGCAAAAGAGGGAAAGTTTGTAGTTGAAGACATTAGGAGAATTGCACAAATAGGTGATGACATTTGGCTCATGCAGCGATTTGTTAAGGTTTGTAATATGACAAATATTTCAGTTTTGCCTGTCCCCTTTTCTTTTTCCCTTTCTGGTGCTAAGACAATTTCATGCGTATCTGGCATAAGAAAATAAGGTTAGGTTGCATTACAGGCAACATAAACATCAGCAACATGTGGGTTTTCCATTCTTTTCTCAGTCTTCTTGTTTCCTAGTAAGATTACTAGTACTTGAGTCTGATAGATTGATTTATTCTTGTAGGCACTATTTTATTCAGCATTACTTTGCGCACGTGAAATGCTTGCTCCAGAGGATGGATCAGCTGATCTTCTGCGGGCACTGAACAATCGTCTGGTAGCTCTGTCATTCCATATCAGAGAGTATTATTGGACTGATTTGAGAAAACTAAATGAGATTTACCGTTATAAGACTGAAGAGTACTCATATGATGCAGTTAACAAGTTCAACATTTACCCAGATCAAATTCCTCCTTGGTTGGTGGAATGGATGCCCAATAAAGGTGGCTATCTAATTGGAAACTTGCAACCAGCTCACATGGATTTCCGATTTTTTTCTCTTGGAAACTTGTGGTCTGTTGTGAGCAGTGTTGCAACAGTGGATCAGTCACATGCCATATTGGATCTCATTGAAGCAAAATGGACAGATTTGGTAGCAGATATGCCATTTAAGATTTGTTATCCTGCTCTTGAAGGTCAGGAGTGGCAGATTATCACAGGAAGTGATCCTAAGAACACGTAATATGTCTTGTATCAAGCTTCTTAATGATGATATACCTTTTTTCTTTGATTTGCTGTTTCACTCATTCCACGGTTGATTTATTTTTGGTGCAGCCCCTGGTCCTACCACAATGGTGGTTCTTGGCCAACTCTGCTCTGGCAGGTTAGTTCTGGTGATATTAGTGAAGTACACTTTTTATATGTTTTTGTTTTTTGTTTTTTTCTTAGAGTGAGATTAGTAATATTAACATAAGGGTCAAAAAAACGAAAAGAAAGGACACATTTTAGTGTTGGTGTTTAGGTACACTTCTTAATGACTATTCATGTGGCTTTATGGAATTTTATGGTTGTCTGCTCTTTCTCTTTTCCATGATGCCATACAATTCCTTGGATGACCTACTTACCAGTTTCATACCTTCAACAGGGTCACTCTTTAGTGATCATAGTATCTAACCCTATTTGGAGTTTTCATTTGACAAAACTCATCTGTTGGATGACCTTAACCATCTGGGCTGTGTCTGGAATTGTCTGCTATAACCTTTTAATTATTCATAGATTTGCAATCGCATCTGATTGGTAGGGCTGATAATTTTTGACACGATCCGCAAACTCAACACGAAATTAGCAGGTTAGCGTTTTATATAATCGGGTTTGAATCAATTCGGGTTGACTTGAATTAACTAGTTTAATAAACGGGTCAATCCCGAGTCAACTCACTTAACCCATGAGTCACCCGCTAATTTAAATGGGTCATGTCTTCAAGTTAACTCATACACGAACCTGTCATGCCAACATAAATTGCCAGCCCAAGTCATTGGTTATGCATAATCAATCAGGCCAGTTTCATCCAAGTATTGCTAAACAGAAATTTATAGTGATTTAACACGAGGAAGATATGTTTGCAGCTTACAGTGGCATGCATAAAGATGGATAGACCAGACATTGCAGCAAGGGCTGTCGAGATAGCTGAGAAACGCATATCACGAGACAAGTGGCCTGAATATTACGACACTAAAAGGGCAAGGTTCATTGGAAAACAATCACGCCTGTTCCAGACCTGGTCAATTGCAGGATACCTTGTGGCAAAGCTCCTGCTTGCTGACCCAAGTAAAGCCAAGATTCTGATAACCGAAGAGGATTCTGAACTTGTCAATGCCTTCTCTTGCATGATCAGCGCCAACCCGAGAAGAAAGCGCGGTCGGAAGGATTCGAAACAGACCTATATAGTATAAATTAATATTCTAAATTTTAAATCATACGCCTTGGTGCCAGGCAAAAAATCTGCTTTCATATGAAGATTGGTTGAAGTTTGGCCTGATTTATGGTTTGATTTATTCAACTTATATTTTGATTGCTTGAAGAATTGGGTAAGTGAAATAATTCTTCATTGAATGGTTGGGTTGTGCTGAAGTTGTTGTTATTCATGTATGTATATCATAATATTTATTTGTAAAGATGATGTAGCCAGATTAGGATTCCAGGTGTATCCTCTTAGGCATTGGAGACTTTGTGAACTTCTATATATTGGATAAATAAAATGGATGGCATTTGTCAGGACCATACATTTTTATATTCAAGTTGATTATCATATTCTGTTTTGGAGTTGTTATTTTGCTGATAGGCAAGTTAAGAAATCCTTTTGTACACTTCAGCATTTCCAAAAATTAGTTCCAGCTTCGTATGAAAAGATTAGAAAATTCGACTAATGCATTTAGAGTAATGCTACTTTTCACACTAATTTTACACTAACTGATATAGTGTGTTTTAAGTGATTTTTCATCTTAGTCATTTTTTTTAAAAAAAAAGAAAATCTATTTATCCAGATATGTGTGTTTCTTTGAAAATCATGACTCATGAGCTTTGTCCAATAAAAAAAATATATCACTTCAAAATATATATATATATATAATTTTTTTTCCCTAAGAAGGAAAAGTTAACATAAATATCATGCTTAATTTGAGGAGTAATGCTATATGTAGAACTTTTATCCCCTAAAAATAATGTGGCTTTTAAAATCACGATTAGATTTATAATGGATCACTATTAGATTTTGATCCAATAGTGACTTTAAAAGCCACATCATTTTTAAGATAAAAGTTCTACGTATAACATTATTCTGCTTTATTTACCAATTAAATCATTTGTTTCTTATTTTTTGCCAAGCATATTAATATGAGGAACAAGGAGTAGATGAAAGTTATTGAGTGCATGCCTCATGTGATTGTGATCTATCTTATAAGAGTAATAATGTATCATTTTTACTATGTTTTTATCCTATAATTATTTCACAATACTAACGTGAAAATCTAAACTAATCATTGATTTTTTATTTTAACAATGACTAATCCAACGGTTGATTACGACTAGCTACATTAGCATTGTAAAAAAATTGTAAGATAAAAATATAGGTTCTATCATTACTTATGCTATAATGAGTATTTTACAAAATAAATCCTCTTAATATTCTTCACTTTTCTTTCCCCAAAATGCTAGGGTTGTCTTGGCCAAAAGGCGTCCATTAATGCTAAATAATCCTTTAAAACTTGGCTGGATGGTATCCATATGACAACAAAACCATAACCCTCCTTCCATTTGATACAAAAGAGGATCCTCGAAAGCGTCCCAATCAATGATGATATGATAGTGATTTGCAATCTTTAATTATATGAAATTACAATTATTCATTATTTTTGGAAGCACGCCAATTAAATACTACATGCTATTGGGCCCTAATAGCAAAAAAGCCAGCCACATGACCCATTCTCACTCTGCCGGCCCGCTCCCTCCTCTCCCACCTTCAAAAACCTCTCCCTCTCATTCTCTCATTCATCACCCATTTTCTCTTCTTCCAATAAGGGTGACTCCTCCCTCTCCTCACCAATTACCACCACCACTGCCACCACCCATCATGCAACCAAGTGCTGATGATGTCGCAGAGGATTTCGACAATCTCAGCATCAACTCTACCACTACTACCTCCACCACTGCCACCACCACTATCGAAACAAAGCGAAGCACGAGTTCATGCTCCGAAACAACCACATGTACTACCTCGAGCATCGCCTCGTCCTCCGCCAAGCCCCATGCGCCCTCCCATGACCCATGTCGGGACGCAATCCGACGCGCACAATCCAAAAACGCCACTCTAAGCCTCGAGGACCTCCGCTTTGTCCGCCGCCTTGGCAGCGGCGACATAGGCAGCGTGTACCTTGTTGTGCTAAAGGGGAGCAAAGGGTGCATGTTCGCAGCTAAAGTGATGGACAAGAAAGAGTTGGTGACCAGGAATAAAGATGAGAGGGCAAGGATAGAGAGAGAGATATTGGAGACCTTGGACCACCCCTTTTTGCCCACCCTCTATGCCACTCTAGACACGCCTAGGTGGTCTTGTCTTTTGACCGAGTTCTGTCCCGGCGGCGACCTCCATGTACTCCGTCAAAACCAGCCGGAGAACCGGTTCGATGAGGCTGCCGTACGGTGCGTAAAGCCACTTGAATAGTATTATATATATATATTTATATATACGTATATTATGCATGTAGGGTATGATTTTGGGACAAATGATGCATAATAAGAAGTGGGATCCCGGAGTTTTATAGTACTGTTGACTGTTCATTGCTTGTAGGGTCCATGTGTTAATCGTTGTCTTGCCGGAATGCTGGTGGTGGGTCTGTCGTGCACTGCTTCATAATGATGGCACTTTGCACTTTGCACAAGTTAAACTTCAACATATATATATATATATATCAATTTAAACTTCAACATATATATGTATATATCAATTTCTTCCAGATTTAATTCAATTACTGATGTTGGCCTGCATGCCCCGAGATACTTTTTATTGTGAGTATATCACATCAATTAGCCACTGTTAATTGATTAAATCACAGGCAATCGTGAACAACTAAGGCCAGCTATCTTAAGACAAGTACTTTTTAAAGAAAATTTCAAAAGATTTTTTTTGTAGGTTTTTACAATAGTTTAGATTACTATTGAGGATAGTGGTCTAGTGGCATTTGGGATAACTTCTAATAGTTTGGTCGGTTGAAGGTCTAGACTCGAATGTTGAAAGAGAAAGAGCTTAAAATTATTTTTATACTATTGGGTGTCGTTAGTGTCTTTAGTAGGGTTGAGTCAAATTATGTCTCAACCGGCATATTTGAAAGAGCACTTACGATTTTCTACCATTTAAGCTCTCCCTGAAATTGGTTTTAAAAAAAACCATTGAAAAGATTTAAAAAACAATTGTAGTTTTTTTATGACGCTCAAACCAAAATTTTAAAACAAAAAATTTAGTCTTATCCCCACAATAGTCTTTGTAATGTTTGTAAGTCTGTTGGCTCAAACTGCTAGCTAGACAATGTCCTAAAAGATTTTGTCGTTATACTTTTGTCCCTACTTCAACTTCATGATCATGGTGCACAGTAGCCCAGTGGACCCACTCGTGGAAGATTATAGTCATTCTGTTTCTTCCATGCTTTGCTGGGGCCAATTCCACGCAATCCTGCGTCGCGTGTAGCACTAACATTTCCTTTTTGGTCAAATCATGCATCCATTGTGGACCCTAGCTTCAGATTATGATGTACTTTTTATCTTTTTTTTTTTTATTCCACGCGCTTGATGAGTATTGGAATTGGGTTTTGATGCTAGAGTTTCTCTTGGGTGTTTCAGGTTCTATGCTTCAGAAGTTGTGGTTGCTCTAGAGTACCTACACATGATGGGGATTATCTACCGTGATCTCAAGCCTGAAAATGTACTCATAAGATCGGACGGTCACATAATGCTAACAGATTTTGATCTATCACTAAAAGGCGACGGTTCGACATCAACGGCTCAACTTGTTTCTGACCAAAACCCACAAATCACAAATCCCTCCAATGAATACCCCAATGACCCACCTCCATTTGCCACCTCATCATGCATTTTACCCGATTGTATGACACCCGCTGTCTCGTGCTTCCACCCGAAAAACAAGCGGAAAAAGAGGTTCGACCGTTGTGGAGCCCTTCAAATTGTAGCGGAACCAATCGATGTCCGATCGATGTCGTTTGTTGGGACCCATGAGTACTTGGCGCCGGAAATTGCATCAGGGGAAGGCCATGGCAATGCAGTGGATTGGTGGACACTAGGGATTTTCATATTTGAATTGTTCTATGGTGTGACACCATTTAAAGGTGTTGGCCATGAGTTAACCCTAACAAACATTGTGGCCCGAGCCCTGCAATTCCCCAAGGAACCAAATGTGGCGGGCCAAGCTAAGGACTTGATGGTGCAACTTTTGATCAAGGACCCCACAAGGCGAATGGGATCCACAATGGGTGCTACAGCAATCAAGCACCATCCATTTTTTGATGGGGTCAATTGGGCATTACTAAGATGTACAAAGCCACCCTACATTCCGCGTCCGGTTGCTTATCGGGAGTCTACCGACATTGATGATGCTACGAAAAAATCGGTAGAGTTTTATTAGTAAGAGTGAAGAGTAATGTTACAAATTTTATTTTTATTTTATAATGTTGATGTAGTAGTCCCAACTAATCATTGAATTAATTCTTGTTAAAAAAAAAATTAAGAATTAGTTGAGATTACTACATTAACATTATTAAATAATTATAAAATAAAAATATAATATATAATATTTTTCTCCGGAAAGCTTGAACAGACACTATTGATGCACGTGATGATGAAATCCAAGGCATGCCTTGGATACCATATTGGAGGGCAGATCCACTAGTTTCTTTTTTGTTTTCCCATGATTTGTGTGTTATTTTTTACTCAATTTCTTTTTTTTGACAAATGGGCCTACCAAGTCAGCAGCCCAAGTCAATTGTGATTATCAAATATAGCACACATTTTATTTTATTTTTCCTTTTTTAGGGTACCATTTTTTTTTTTTAAGGGTATCAAGGTACGGTATATTCATGTAAAACAAGCCTTAACATGCATTTTCTGTTTGATGTAAGAGGATAGAAGGGGCTAATATAAGAAATATGTCTTAATCATGAATTATTTTACACTGTACTGTTGTTACTGTGATATTATTGAAAAGCAGTGAGCTTAACTATTAAGCTTTTGTAACCACTAAAAAGTAATTTACGGACAAAATAAATAGGAAAAAATATATTTAATTCCTCCGAAGTTATGATTTCTTTTGAGCATTTCAAGTGAGAGAAGCTTTGAAATCTCTCTGGAGGTAAAACAATTATCTCTCTGTGAGAAACTCCACCTCTTTCATGAGTGTCTCCGGATAGGAGGTATGTCACTTGTCTCCATCTTCTCCCCCTTCCTAGATCTGATTGCAGTTTTTGTTTTAGTGTCCATCAAGTATCTTTGTCAGGTACCTCTTCACCAGACACTAAGATTGTGCTTCTTTTCGATGAATCTGCCAAGCCATCTTTGATGCTTATTTCTCTACTGTGGTTCTCCTTTTCAATTACTGCAGTAGGTAATGTCGGCAGTCTTGCTTCAACTTTGCCACTTCAAACCACCATTTCATACGGCCAATCCAATGTGTCCATCAAGCATCTTTGTCAGGTACCTCTTCACCAGACACCAAGATTGTGCTTCTCTTCGATGAATCCGCCCAGTCATCTTTGGTGCTTATTTCTCTATTATGGTTCTTCTTTTTAGTTGTTGCAGTAGGTGATGTTGGCAGTCTTGCTTCAACTTTGCCACTTTAAACCGCCATTTCATATGGCCAATCTAGTGGCTCATGCTATTCATTTGGCCAATTCCCAATAGTTTTTAAGTTTCTTTTTTGCACTCTTGTGGTTGTTGGGTTGCCTACCCCTTTGTTAGTTTTCTTTTTGTTGTAATCTTCCCTTTTTCCTTCACATTTATGGCTTCAGTTAAGTTGTACACCTTCACCACTCCATGATCATAGTGTCTACCACCACCTCCTTCTATAGAAACCAGGCAAACCAAAGTTGACAATTATCATTACTTGCTCCCACTAACCCCTACTATCGCCAAAATAAACCGAAAGAAAATTAGGGCAGCAGAAACTAGCTTATGGTTGCCACTGCTGGCTTGTGACTACTTGCCACTGCTGCTGCCACTAATCATCGCTGGCGCCACTTAGGAGTTGTATATTGCTTTTAGTACGCAGTTCATAAACCAAAAAAAAAATGCACTTTCTGTAGTATTGGCTATTGGATTTCATTGGCATTCTCATAGCTGCAATTTTGAGCATGTTTCACTCAAATGAGTTGAAGTGCTCGGAAATCATTGATTGGGTTTGTCTATGTTATCAGTAACATTCAACCAATCTTCTAAGCCCTTCAGATGACTTAATCCAACCGAATCAAGTTAATAGATGCATAAATCTGGGGTCTATCAAACAACTTGCAAAACTCCCTCAACTCTCCATTTTAAAGGTATATATTTAATGGTTAGAATTTAAAGTTGTATATCTAATGGTGAATATGACATCAATATTGGCACATCTTAAAATATTTAAATAATAATTATATACAACGTTAAATACACCAAGTTTTAATTCTAACCAGAAAATAAATACCATCCATTTAGTTAGAAATGGACAGAAAATAAATAACAGGTAAGCTTAAGAGCCACTCGGTAAATGTAATTACTCAGGATCAGAACTTGACCTCTTGTAGTCAAGTTGATATGCATTGAACAATACATTCAGATGCAAGCACAACTCTTATTGGAGGACTGAGAATAGTAAGAACTTGTTTCAATTACGTTGAAAAATAAATTTTTCCCCTATTAAAAAAAGCCAAAAATAGCTTCTTTTTTTTTGATAAAAAAAAAAAACTCATTTTAAAACTTCTCTCAAAACCCAATTTTGAACTTTTTTAGCATAAAAAAGTGCTTTTAAGTTTTAGATCAAACCAACATTTTTTTGGCTTGAAATAGCTTTTCAAGTAATAAAAACACATTTTAAGCTCTTTAACGCAATTTGGCTCTTAGTATTAATTCTTGCTAGAGACAAACAGCTTCCTAATGAATCAACCACCAAAGTTAGTATACCACACGTGTCTCGACGAACAACACAATTAAAAGATGAAAATCCGCACGCTACGTTTAAAACACAGAAAACAAAGTTGATATGTAAAATTTTAGCACAGTTATCAGCTTCCCAGTCTTAACAAAGATACCTCAAAAATAATAGCCTGTAGAACTAAAAACTCTAAAGTCCTACACCAAGTCCTCAATTGGAGAAATCTTGAGACATAAAATGATATTCCTCAATCAAAAAGACTGAAGCCCATATCCTGCAAAAAGTAGAACAAAAGAAAAGAAGCATCAGATAAAATGGGATTAAATTACACAGCCGTTTCACAAAAGCAACAAGTCCGTGCCCCTATGTGAAATAGTTTTGGTATACAGAGAGAACAGGAGGAATTCTCCATTTTCACTAGTCCACTAGGAGTCCCCAGGGCCCAACCCTATCCCCACGGTCGTCACCCATGGTGCAAGAACAAGAGAGAAAAAGAAGAGAGGAGAGGGTAAGAGGAGAAGGGAAGGGGGGGATGAAGGGATGGACTCATTTCTAAAGTGAAGATATCAACAGCTGAATTTGGTATTGCAGCCACACATACTTTAAAAAGCATTTGATGGAAATGAGGTTCTTGGAATTATGGAGGGACAGGAGAAATTAGATCAGAAAGTCAATTCTAGAAGGTTATTATGTTCACAAACTTCAGGTTATAAATACAAGAACAGAATGCTTACATCATCTGATTCCTCCTTCTCTTCGACCTTTTCCTCTTTCTTTGACTCGGCTGCAGCAGGAGCAGCAGCAGCACCACCACCTGTTGCGGCAACTGCAACAGCACCACCACCACCACCAGAAGGCACAGATGCTAATTTTTCTCTTCCAGATGCAATAAGCTCAGTTATATCTTTACCCTTGACTTCACACAAGAGCAGCTCAATCTTATCATCATCAGCTTCAGCTCCCACTGCAGATTAAAGTAACAAGTTGTCAATAATAGTAATAATTAATGCCTAAAACCTTTCTTTTGTTTTCATTTATAGAAAATGTTATTCATAACATTGGATGATAACATAAACCAGTAATCCAGATTAGTTCTTAATCTAAAATGACCAAGTAAATAAAAACACCGAAAATTGTTCATTCACAATTAGAACTAAATTTGCTACTCAAAGAACAAATGCTGGAATATGCAGCAACTGTTCTCTAAAACAAGATCCCATTTATTCTAATATTAAGTTTAATAAATTAACCTCAAACAACAGAGAACATATTAACCACTATTACATATCATATTATACTCTTGAAATCAGCAAAGCCTTTAATGTTCATCCTGAACCGGATACAACATGTATCCAATTGTTAGCTAGTCTGCGTTTAAAAGAACTGAAATGGTGTAGCCATAATGCGTCCCCAAAAGAAGCGATTGAAAATATTTAACTTTTAGCCCAAAACTCCTATCCCAAGCACCATTCAGGTGAAACCAAAAACCCGGAACATTCTTCAAACCATGCTCCGAGATGCTCCCGTTTGACCCCTTTAAACAACATGTCATATAAGTTATACAGTCAACTTGACTGAAAGATTGATTGACTCAACAAACGAAAGGTTTAACCATAACAATCACATTTGAACATTTCATTCACTCAGTATCTTATAATGTCTGCTTTAAACTGTAAATCATCTATCCATCTCCACTATTACAACTTAGTAACAACTGTCAACTGCTCATCTAAATTACGAGTTCAGATCAACCCTGGAGCTGACATTACAGACTACAGACAACATAGACCTAGTAGGAAACAACCAAACTCTACCAGAAACCAAACACAAGGCATTTCTTCTTAAGAACAAAAATCATACTCTTTTAGTAGAGATTATGTAAGCTAGAGCATAATCTGTTGTCATAAAAGTCACAAATCCCCTGTTCAGTTATCAAGCAAACCGAGGAAAACAATAGGAAAACGTGGCTCATAGGACACTCACAACCCATACAACTTTTAGCCCACTAATTCTTGAAACATTTCTGGCCCCTATTTATCATATTTTAGGCCAAGTGAGAAAACCTTGCAAAATCCAACCCATTTGAAGGGAAGAATAAAAACTAAAAAACAAAACAATTCTCTTCTGTCAGTAATGTAACTATCGCAATGAAATGAACCCATTTGAAGCAAGAAACAAAACTTAACAAGACATTCTTTTTCTCAGTGGTAAAACTAGTGCAATACTCTTAACCCAGTTGAAGCAATACATGAGAAAAATCAAGCAACCAAGAGGGCGTACCGGATCCAAGAATTTTCTTCAAATCTTCAGCTGAAGGGCTGGTGTTCCCTCCCAACACAGCCAGCAAATATGCAGCGATCACCTTCATTTTTCCTTCTTCCTGCAAAACCAACACATCTAGATTAGGTTTCAACAATACCCTAAAAGAGAAAGGGAGAGAGCAGAGAGAGAGAGACTACTTTGAGGGTTGGTGATTCCGAGAGGTTCGAAACGAGAGCAACAGCGCAGCAGGGCGGTTTGGGTTTTAGAAGAGCGTTTTATATAGCTAGGGTTAGGGTTTGGTTCTGTTTTGTTTTCTTGAATGTTGCTTGTTTGGGTATAAGGTAGTCCTTCTTCAGGTTTTCGTTTTCCCGGATATCGTTTTACGTTGGGAATGGGAATTGCTTTTCGGAGAAACTAGATATGGGCTTGGACCGGAGAGAAAATGAATTGCTGCAAATCGGGAAAGCCATTTATTTTTAATGGGTAATATATTTTAAAGTAATGCACATTTTTAATTTTATTGTCCAATTCCATTCAACTTTGTATATGACTTTTTATTTATTTTTTTTAAAGAGTTTGTGTTTACATTTATGGGGTCCATCTTTATCCACATATGCAAAGTTGGATGGAGTTTGACAAAAAAATTAAAAATATAGCATTACTCAAATATTTAAGTTGAATGAGAAGATGGTTGAGACTTGAGAATTCAAATTTGTGCCAACAAGGATACGTAGAATTAAAAGAGTGAAGAATATATAATTTAATTTTTGAAAAATGTTAAGCTTACAAAAATTTTTTTAGTTGGTTTTACTTAAAAAAAAAAAATTGGTTTGATCCAGGGTCAATAGATGTTTGTTTCACTTATGGGTGTCATAGCAAGAAATATATATATATGTGTGTGTGTGTGTGTTTCCAAAAAATTAATCATAATATTGAACTCTAACCTAATTAGTAAAATTATGTGTACTATTCATATATAAGATCATCTCCAGCATGGTTGAGCAAATTACCTAACCAAAAAGTTAATTATCTATTTTAACTTCTACTTTTTCAATACACATTTCAACATATTATATATATTTTTTATCTACTTTCTTTAAATATTATCTCTAATTTTTTTATTATATTATTGTCAACACTCACATTTTTCAAACATTCATATTTTCTGTCTTTTTTTTTTTATCTTTCAACGATCATATTTCTCCAACAGTCATATTCTCTCAATAAAAAAAATAAAAAGAAATTATCATCTCTTTTTTCCTGATTCTCTTAGCTTCTTTTTTTTTTTTTTCTACATCATTTATTCTTCATTTTATCTCAATTAATTAATTAGCCAAATTATTTTGGCACATAAACATTTGAATAGAGAGGGAGGATTTGGATCACAACGTGGTTCTATTCCAGGACATACATTTATTGATCGTGATTGGCAAGGCCACCAAAGGTTTTTTCTTGACTATTTTGTTAATTTACCAGTATATCCTCCAAAATTATTTCGAATGAGGTTTTAGATGAATTGTTCTCTTTTTTCGTATTCAATATGCGGTACACGCTTACGATTCATACTTTGTCCAAACAAAAAATTGTACTGGAACGCTCAGTTTGTCTTCCCTTCAAAAGATGATAGTCGCACTTAGAATGCTCACTTATGAAGTAGTAGTTAACTATGTGGACGAGTATGTGCGGATTGAAGAAACCACCGCAATAGAATCTCTAGAAAAGTTCGTTACAGTGGTGGTTTCAATTTTTCCAACAAGTACTAGTCTCCAAATAGCAATAATGTTGATGGAAATCTAGATATTAGCGAAAGATGTGGTGGTTTTTCAGGGATGCTAAGAGCATTGATTGCTTACACTAGAAATGGAAGAATTGCCCTACTGGTGAAAATGTATGTTTTCTGGTCATTTATCTGAACTGAACAATGATTTTGGAAATGTATGTTTTCTGGTCATTTATGTGAACTTAACAATGATTTTGGAAATATATGTTTTCTGGTCATTTATAGAATGGTCTTGTGTTTTTCGAGCTGGCTTGTAGAAGGGTGTGCTCCTCCACTCAATTACTTAGTCAATGGCCATAACTACACAAAATGATACTAATTTGCTAACGGTATATATTTGCAGTGGTCAATCTTTGTAAAGACAATTTCATGTATATAAGGAAAAAAAAGGCCAAACATTTTGCTGTAGCCCAAGAGTCAATATGAAACGATGTGGAATGTACATTTGGATGCTTCAAGCACAATCTAGTTGGAATTGTGAAACACTCAAGAACATTATGAAAAGCATGTATAATACTGAATAACATGATTATTGAAGACGAGTGGAATATTGACGATGCTATTGACTTTGAATATGAACAAATCGATAAAACTTCTCATGAACATACCCTTGAATTTGTGGAGTTCATTCAAAGGTATTTGAGTATTAGAGACAACCAAACTCATTCTCAACTGCAATCCAACCTTTACTGAGTACTTGTGGTAACTGAATGATCAATCTTAAGAATTATTAGTCTTATTGTGTTTTTCAGCTTTTTCAAGCTTAAAATCATTGTCCATCAACCAGTCAAATATCAATTTTAATTTCCTTTTATTAAGTGTATTTTAAGAATTATTAGTCTTATTGTATTTTTCAGCTTTTTCAAGCTTAAAATCATTGTCCATCAACTAATATCATCAGTCAAATATCAATTTTAATTTCCTCTAATTGAGTGTATTTGTCAAGCAATTGTCCACTCAAAATATATCATAGACAATGACCATCTACATGACTTGTTACATAAGAATTCTAAAGCAATCAAAGGGTAGCTAGCACCTGATTAATAAACATCATAGCATTGCTTAAATTGTTCAAGATCAATTACAAAGCATGATATAGAATTTCATTTGACAATTTTCATACAAAAAGATGGAGGGAAAACTATCTTAATAGTATCATGATTAGTTAAACACTATTTCTTTCTTCAACTTTCAAGGATTTCAATTTCTCAAATACAAATACATTCTCTTTAGACTTCAAACAAGCCACTTGTATTCATGAACATAATTTTGTTCTCCTCCGCTAGAACCATACTTTGCTTAAGTCGAAGCCTCTCTTCCTCTCGAGCATTTGCACTTTTCATAAGTTGCAATTTCCTCTCAATCTCTATCTTCCTATCTTCTATCATCTCAATTAGTAACCTGACAACAATACCATCGACAATATTTTTGCTCTTTCATTTATTCAATCGCTCTTTTGCAGCCTTCCTGCCCAGGGATCTCTCTCTACAAAGTTACTGGTGGAGATATTATTTTCCCCTAGATTTATTGGACCTAGAGTAGAAGGCAAAGATGCCGTTGCGAACGATCTTTTTCTAAGTTTTTCCTAGTCAATACTCCATTTTGGACATATCTTTAACACATTTCAGCAATGTTCAAATGGAAATTGAGTTTTATTCAACTCCCGATACAACTCTTTCCCTAAGCAATATGCAAAATTAATAAATAGGAACATAGTTATACTCTTATCGTTATTGATAGATTGATGAGTTGACACAACAATTATAACGACCCAGTGAAAAACACTAATCACATATGCGATATTACCCCAAAAAGATTAGTCAATTTAGAGCTTCCTCATAATTTCATATAAAGCTCAGTTTCACATAATAACTAGATAATGTGAGACTTAGCACTCATGACTATTTTTATAAACTATCAACTCTATGTGGCTACTCTTTATCTTCCTAATATGGGATCAGAGTGTCTTTAAAATTTCTTATAAAGCTTAGTTTCACTTATTAACTAGGTGATATTAGACTTATTACTCATGACTATCTTTATAAATCATCAACTCTATGTGGACTACTCTTTATCTTCCCAATATAGGATCAGGGTGTTATAACAGTCAATAAAAATTATACATTGTCTTGCTGAGTCAACTCACTTTAATATGCTAACTCTAGTATCGAAGCATCCAAAAAACTTAATTACACTCTTCTGAATTGTTAACCATTGATTTAGATATTTGAGTCCATCTAGTATCGAAGTTCTATTGGCGTGGTAGTTCCCACAAATTCTCGTCTAATATGTCTTTTTTGATTGCTCATTTCCTTGCACTGAATCTGTACTAGTATTTTTTCACGCTTCTACAAGTAGAATCTTCCCGTAAATACTAACTGCGTTTTAAAAATTGATTTTCAGTCAACTATTATTTGAAATTATTAATTTGAAAAAACCATACGTTTTTGAAACCACTAACCAATCATACACTTAAATAATACACGAGATCGAGTATATATTGGACAAAATGTAAATCTACTAATGGGTTTATGGTTTTTTTTAAAAAACAAATATATATATATATATAGTATATATATATAGTAATATTAAAATTGGCATGAAAATAGAACCAAAAAAAAAAATCTAAATATAAATACGTACGGATTATAAACAGATTATAAGAGTTTTGCTTTATCGGGGAGTCTTATCCGTTTAACAAGCCCCTCTATACCTAGAATACTTGATAGGACGATTCTTATCCATCAACACGTACATTTTACAGCAATATGGTTTTTCATTAAATATCCGTTACTTCTTCCAGAATTGCATTCTCCAATCGACAAGCTCATATAAGGGTTCATGAATCAATTAAAACACTCTATGACCATTATGGTTTAATAGCCTGCAAAATTAGAATTCCTTAAAACATAATGTATAGCTTTTATTTTCGCTTGGCAGGGAGAAATATGGGGCTAGTTTGTAACGCCTTTTAAGGTATATTTTACTTTTTTATTGGTGATCTGACCTAAAACTAAAAGTAGTTTGAGTGTTTTGTGTGGTTAATCGGTGGTTAATACTTTTACTTTCTTGCACAAAAAAGGCCAAAAATAACTGTCTTAACAATGCATTAAGAAACGGCCCAATTATCTCATTTCTTGTCTAGAAGATGATAAATGTGTGCAGGTTGTATTATTATCTACTGTCTTTTTATATCTTGCGCATTATTGGGCTTGAACACCTCTCATTATTATAGTACAAGTTGGATAAAGTTGGATGGTTGAGAGAACATGAAGCATTTACTTCATAAACGCTTATTCATTTTTATGCTTCATTTATTATCCGCCCCTTGACTTTTTCTCTCACTTCATAATATCCAGTATCCATATATTAGGAAAACACTCACAATCTCATTGATATCTTAAATAAGTATTATTTCCATTGACTGATTGTCATAAGGTTAATTTTGATAAGCGAATTCAGATGAAATGAAAACATTATGTAATCCAAAATAAAAATTCTCTTAACCAGTTAGCCCTGTAATAGCAGCCACCCATCCTAACTACCAAAATCTCCTTTGCATACTCAAAAGAAACCGCAAGAATTTTCTTAAATTGGAGTTTTCCTCCAAATTGAGCTGAAGGAATTTCTTGCAACTTCATCTATAAAAATTGACATGTGTCCCTTCTAACATGTGAGATGCACATTTTTTTTAATTAGTAAAGATAAAGTTGGAAAAACTTTTATTAAACAAGCATGTGCATCTCACATGTTATTAAAAAAAATAAACACATGTCATTTTTATAGACTTAGTTGAAGGAAATTTCCTCCAACCCAGTTTGGAGGAAAACTTTGCTCCAAGTTTCTTTATGTTTTCCAAGCAATAGCACTTCCAACACAGCAAGAACTAAACAGAACAACATCCGAATAACCAGGAAGATCCGAGTCTGAATGTCACTAAACATCTCACTGTGGTCAATTGCTTAAAAGCAAAAACATGTAATCTCTAGATTCTCTACAAGAATCAATCAATTTCTTAGCCCGTTTTCTAATATTCCAATCCCATAACCAAGTAACTTGTTGAGAACTAGATGTACTTAGACTATGTCCGCTACGTAGTGCAAAAAACTTGAAAACATTCAAGTTCTTAACAGCATCAGCATATTATATAATGGATTCCTTTTCAATCTCAGTCTCAAACATTGAATTGTTGAATTTATTCCTTATACAAAAAGATGCATCATGCAAACTTTACATCATAATTCTTTTTTTAAAAAAAAAATGTATGATGAATCGACGGATCTCCAAATGTAAACATTCTAATTTCTAAACCCACAGTTTGAGATTGAATCTATTGTTAAGGAAACCAGAGGTGGCAACTTCAGCATAAAA
>FXXK01001107.1:9071-22797 GCA_900184695.1 Betula pendula
CTCATATTATTTGTCTAAAATTATTAACAATTTAAATAAATAATATAAGAGATTCTATAAAGGACCTATAGTTAAATACATTTAAACCCCTTAAACTACTATGAGAGACTATCTCCATGGAAATCGTTGAGTCAGTTTTAAAAAAGCTCAACGAAATGACAAGTGTGACATTTGGATACATCAAACTATAATTTTGTTGTAATTAAATCAATTTTTTATCGTTCTTCCAAAAATATTCATATTTTATTTTTAAAAAATAAAAAAATTAATTAAAAAATAAAATCAAAATTTCGTTTGTTTATTTTTTTAATTTTTTTTAAAAAATAGAGATATTTTTGTAAGAACGGCAAAAAAATGACTTAATTACAATAAAATGATAATTTAATGTATCCAAGTGTTACATCTATCTGTTCGTGGTTTTTTTTTTAAAAAAAATTAGTTAATAATTTATAAGGCTTAAATGTATTTAACCTAAGATTTAACTATCTAAATGAATTTTAAATTGTCCAATCATTCACTGGACATGCAAGTCTGATACGAAGGATCTAACATTACTTGCATAAATTACTAAAATTTTAACATATAATTGCTGTCATACACAAAAAGAGCCCCCACAACCCTCCCCTCCCATCCACCGTCAAAAAGCAAGGAGAAGGAAAATTTCCGGCCAGTACATAATCCAGGCTGTCTTTAGAAGTTCAGTGACATTTAACTTTCTGTCTCTTCATCTCATTAGAGTTGTTGGTGAAGGACAAAGCAGATTTTTAAACCTTTTCATCTCATACCTGCTCTACAGCATGACTGCCTAATTTTTAATTGTTTCTTTACCATTAATATTTTAGTTTCATAGAATAACAAGATGGAAGGAAACAACTACTTCTGTTAATTAAAATACTTTTCCATGAAATTAATATAATAAAAATTACATAATATTTGAAGGATAAAAAAAAAACAAAATCTTATGTATAGTATTAATCAAATACATCGACATGTTTTAAGGAGTGATTTGAAATTTAAATAGTGACATGACCTCCGTTTTATTTTTTTTATCAAATTATTCCTTAAAATTCAAAATCAATCAAGTCGTTCATCATTATTACAAGTTAAGTTCGTTATCGAATCAATCCCCCCGTCTCACTTGTATTAAATTTTCTAGCCTAAGGTCATGTCATATTCATTAATATTGCGACACGACACGTGTACATATTCGGCAATCAAAACTTTGCCATCCGAAATTGCTAATGACACAAACAATAAGATTGATCGATGAGAGCATGAAAAACAGCCTGTCAGCTTCCAAGGTTGTTGCTTGTCAGTGATCACGGAAAAACTGTAGTAGTACTATTTAATACTTATCTGTTAAGGATCGATTCAAATGACTAAAAATCAGATGATTTCAACCATTTGTTTCACTTGGTTAATAAGGAAGTTTCATACTAAAATACTTATTTATTAATTAATGATCAATTCGAAATTCCTTTTCTAATACCTGGTCTGCCTGTTTGACTCCACTTTATTGCTTTATTATTATAATTTTTTTTTAATATATATGTGTGTTTGGATACAACGAGGAAAGCAGAAAAGAAGAGGAGAGGAGTATGCCTTTTCCTCGTTTTGTTCGTTGACAGAATAGAAGGAAACGAATTTTTTTACCTTTACTTGACTTATGCCCTTAAAGTTAAAAGAGAAATAAACATGGTGGGATGAAGCACTAGCTTTTGAGATTACGTTAAAGATTTTAAAAAACGTTTTTAGTACATAAAAAAATGTGCAAAATAAAGTTTATTTGGTAAAAAGCTTTAGAAATGTTTTTTTTTAACTTTTTTCTTTGAAAAAGCTCAAATTTACGTTTCGGGAGAAACTTGAAAATCTTTTTTTTTAAAAAAAAATATTTTTGACGTTTTCTATTGATAAAATTCTATTTTCCAATCTAATCACAAATAGACTCTAAATAATGCTAAACATTAAGGACATATTTGGTACACATAATGATTATTCATTATTTCTATTCTCTCAATTGAAAGAATAGTCATTCTCTCGTGGTTATGAGAATAACTATTCCAAACTAATATATTTCAATTCTTTAATTTTTAATAAAAGCTATTCCAAAAAATACATATTCGACATACCTAACATCTATATAACCTAAACCTTCTCACTGCGATGGATATTGGTGATATTGATCAAGATAGGAGCTTTTCACAATATGAAAATATTCCAATACATTAATTTAGTAACAAGGACTATTGTAGGGATGTGACTAAGTTTTGAGAGTTAGACAACTAACATGGTGAAATTTATAAAAACTAAAGTATGAGATTTATAAGACTAAAATCACTCACATGTGAGCTACTAAAGTTGTCCCTCTTCTCACTTTTTTTTTTTTGACATGTTCACACAAGAGGAGAAAAAGAGGGGAGAAAAATTCAAACTAATGACCATATCGCTTCATGAGGTGTGGTCTCTAACCCATGGAGCTACCTTTTGGAGACCCTCCTCTCACTTTCAAATTTGTTAACTTGTATCATTCTTTATAATTACTCCAACAAATCTTAAGAATTTGACTCCTCATGTGTATTAACAGCATCATTTAACATGGATTGGGATCTTCTATAACAATTCGCACAATAATTATAAAAAATTTTAAATAAAATATATTTACCTACACTCAAAATCATTTAACATGGATTGAGATCGTCTATAACAATTTGAACAATAATTATAAAAATTTTGATATAAAATATATTTACCTACCCTCAAAATTTATTTAAACATATAAATTTTACGTTAGCAATATAAACAAATATTTATCGGATCTCCATCCCACTAACTTACATCCGTGGCAGGGCATCAATCATTTGATCAAATCAAATCAAATCAAGCATGATATTTTTGTTTTATTCGATAGACAGACAACTTTTGTTCACAGAATTCGTTTATCACCATAGACTCCCAATGGTTTTTTTTTTTATCGATTCATAATAAGATCATCATCCTAGCGGTCCTAGTCAGGTCCCAACGGTGTCCCGGATGGGTCCCGAGCGAGTCCCAGTGATGTCCCAGTCGAGTCTCGGCGATGTTTCGGGTGGGTTTCGAAAATGTCCTGGGTGGGTCCCAGCGATGTTCCTGGCAAGTCTCAGCGATGTCCCGACCGGGTCTCAGTGACGTCTCAGATCGGTCCCGACGATGTCTTGAAAATGTCTTTGGTGAGTCTCGACGATGTCTCAGGCAAGTCTTGAAAATGTTCCGGGTGGGTCCTAGCGATGTTCTGGATTGGTCCCAGCGATGTTTCGACCGGGTCTCGATGACGTCTTGGGTGGGTCCCGACGATGTCTCAGGTGGGTCTCAAAAATATCTCAGGTGGGTCTCGACGATATCCTGGGTAAGTCCTAACGATGTCCCGGACGGGTCCCAAAAAATGTCCTAGGCAGGTTTTGCGATGTCTCAACCAAGTCCCGGTTACGTTCTAACGTTGTCTTGGACGAGTCCCAAAAATGTTTCGGGTGGATCCCGAAAACGTCTCAGGCAGGTCTCAAAAATGTTCCGAACGGGTTCTGAAAATATCCTGGATAGGTCCCAAAAATGTCATGGGCGGGTCTCAAAAATGTCCCGAATGGGTCTCGACAATGTCCCGAGCGGGTCTCCGTGACATCCTGAGCGAGTCCCAAAAATGTTTCGGGCAGGTCTCAGCGATGTCCCGACTGGGTCCCAAAAATGTTTCGGACTGGTCCCGGTGATGTCTCGAAAATGTCCCGGGTGGGTCTCGACGATGTCCTTGGCGAGTCTAGGCGATGTCCCGACTGGGTGTCAAAAATGTCTTGGACAGGTCCCGGTGATATCCCGTGCAGGTCCTAGCGATGTTTCGGTTGGGTCCCGACGATGTACTGAGCAGATCCCGAAAATGTAACGGGCGAGTCCCAATTTGAGAATGTGACACACTCAAACTCGAAAAATGATTTACGGTTTTAAAAAGGAAAAACCATTTTACGGAAATTAAAGAAGATTTTTTGGTCAAACTGAAAATGGTTTCTGTTAACTATTATTTGTAGCCCCACCAAACATCCAAAAACATGAAAAATAATTTCTGAAAATCATTTTACACCGAAACAAACGGAGCCTAAATAACTACTTAACTATACTTACATAGTTAGTTAATTTCTTAGTAATATTAAGTTAATCAGTATAAATATTAACTGATTAGGCTCACGAGCCCTAAATGAGTCGGGCGAACTAGTCTGGTCGAGTCTTAAACAAGTTAGGCTTGCGAGTCCTTATCGAATTCCGTTGGGCGAGTCGGATATGTATCATTTACTAATCGATTGAGTTTCTACAGTACTGAGCTTGAGCTCGGGTTGAGTTTTATCCAGCGAGCTGTCAAACAAATTAGTTTATTTACGGCCCTAGAGATTTACACCAACATTTACAATGTGCCTAATATGATATTTTTTTTTTATTAAATAAAGATGTACATATGAATAGAATTATATAAAACATATATTGTATTGCAGTAATACAAGCATAACATAGTTGAGATTAGTGAACTATCACAACACAATGAGTAATATAATATGCAAGATTTTTATCCCTTCAAATATAATATGACTTTTAAAATTATCATTAAATTTTAATACTTAAAAAATTGTGGTTGGTATAGTAAATGAACATTTTAATACTTTAACAAGTTCCACACCAACAATATCATTATGAATTTTTTTCCTACACATATATATATATAATTCACAACACAAAATACTTAATAAAAAACAAAAAAAAAAAGTCGCACCATAATAAAAAGTAAAAAACATCATTTGACAAACAAACCCATTATTATTATTATTTCTTTTTTATTTTTCCCATTTTTTGGGCTCGCTCCTACCATAAAGAATCTAGTACGAAGTTTTTTTTTTTTTCTATTAATGTAGTACGAAGTTGAACGTGCGTGATGATTTTTTTCTTCTTTTAGTGTCAGGCCATGTGGACAGGAAATGAGAACGAAACGGCCCCCATCGTTTTATTATGGCATCCAATGTTTTCAGTTCATGAACTGAAACTCTGTCCCCAAAAACAACTTCATCCAATGTTTCGGTTCGTGCACTAAAAAGCTGTCCCCCAAAAAGTTCATTAACCACTGCCATCTACTCTGCAAATTAATTAAAATACAAACCGATTGGCATCTTTTTCAATTTCCTGCACAAAGACGAAGATGCAGAAAAATGGAAAAAAAAAAAAAAATTGGCTCTCTACTCAAGCAAGAACCCTTTACTAAGCTCTCTCAGAAAACTCCTATCCCAACTAATGCGGAATTAGATTCACAGCAATTATTTATTTAAATAGTTAGTAATTTAAACAAATAATATAACAACTTAACTTGTCCAAAAATGTTTTGGACAATTTTTGTTTTCAACCAATCATATTAACCAAAAAAAATATTTTTATGCATAATTTTTAAAAATTAATATAAATTGTCCCAGGCGGGTTCCGACAGTGTTCTGGAGATATCTCGGGCGGGTCTTGATAATGAAGACTAAGTCTTAGAGTTAATGTATTAGTAGCACATTACAAGAGACACAATTCTAGTGCAATTTGACCTATCCCACAAGGGAAATAGTAGCTTGAAAATGGACTTAAGGGAAAAATAAAACTAGCTTTTATGGACGTAGGACACTTGTCATTTCCTGTAATATCCCAAAGTATTAAATAGGGTTAGGTAAACCTTGTTTAGGATTAATGGGAATGTCATGATTATTAAGAGCTAGATTTTTGGATTTTATAGCCCAACCGAACGTTCGAGTAAAGTGGGCCGAACGTTCGCATAAATAGTCCAATACACAAGAACGTTCGATCCATGTCGTGTAGGATTGTTCATCACTATTCATAGCAATTCATGCAAACAACATGTGTGTCAGACTATACACAAACGTTCGAACTAGTACACCGAACGTTTGATTGAAACCCTATGATTGTTGGTCAATAGTACACAAACGTTCGACACAGTATCAACGAACATTAAAACCCCTTAAGAACTGAAATATAAATATATAATATGTAACTATATATTACATTTTTTAATGTGTGATCCAAGCGGAATTCAAGTCCGAATTTGTGAACAACCTCTATATATTTATCTAAAATATAAATATATAATATAGTATATAACTATAATCTATATGTAACAAATTAACATAATATTATTATATATAACTATAGAGTAGAAACTATAGTATATGTATAATGTAAGCAAATAGTAATTCTAGTATACTATATATATATATATATATAATCAAAGTGACGTATATATTATAATGCCTCGTTTATTTCGACGTAAAGTGATTTCTATTAAAAAATAGTTTCAGGGAAATTGATTTTCAGGAAAATGATTTTCGCTGATAACATTTTCCGGTGTTTGGCGCACATGAAAAATTGCAAATATTTTTTTTTAAATAAAGCAACTGTTATTAACTCTGTATCAGTCACCACACTTTGCTTTATTGATTACGCTTGTAATGTCGCATCTATTTTATTAAATTCCCAAAATGATTATTTTTATTATTACTATTAGTAAATTATAATTACATAATATAAACCTAAGTTCAGACAGCAACAGTTCAACAGCACACATTCAATACAGACTCGAACAGAGTTGCAGATGACTATCCAAACTACCAAAAGGATCGAGGAGCTATATTCACAGTTAAGATGAGATCAAGATGAGATAAGTAATATGCATCACACAAATCACATATTATGATTATATTCTAGATTACTATGTGATAACTTCATATTTTTAAATTCACAATGGCTGCTTCCTTGATAACTGAAGAGCATATCTAAAAGTGTAAATGTCATTTTAATATATATAATATATATAATATAATATACAATAAAATGATATATAATATATATAGATAATAATACATAATATTATAATATATATAAGTTATTAAATAATATATGATGCAACTAAATAAATCACGGATTCTGGATATTGAGCAACCAAACCCCTTTTTTTTGCCTAATTATTGTTTTTCTAATTTGGTATCATATGCCTTACCAACTATAACCCAAACTGTAACGACTTAGGGAAAGCGCTACCACATTTGCACTATCACCCCAAAAGGACTAGTCTATTTTTAGAGTATTTCCCTAGAATCACTTATAAAGCCCAGTTTACACCTAGTAAGTAATGGCGATGTGGGTCCACACTCATGACTCTCTTTATAAACCACACATCTATGTGATTATTTTTTCATTTCCAACTATCTGAGGAACGGTGTGTACAAACTCCCTCTTAAACTCCTGATGTCCTCAGTGATCGGTCAGTCATGCAGTGCTCCAGTGCCAATGGTCTGGCGTTACTAGGTGGCTCTGATACACATTTGTAAATGACCTAGGAAAAAACACTAGCCACATTTGCGCTATCACCAAAAGAATTAGTCTATTTTGGAGTTTCCCTAGAATCACTTATAAAATCCAGTTTCACCTAGTAACTAGGCGATGTGGGACTCAATACTCATACACTCTCTTTTATAACCACCACTCTATGTGGACTATTTCTCATCTTCCCAATATGGGACTGGGGTGTTACACAAACTCTCCATGCTTCCTCTAGCTCAATTCCTACCCTATTCTAGAACATTACTCATCTAATTTTCTGCAAATTAGATGGCCACAATTATTTGATGTGGAGCTCTCAATTCTTCCTTGTATTACTACAGTAATATCTTCTGGCATGATTGATGGCTTAGAAATTTTCCTCAAAATATGTTGTTGATGCTTAGAGCAAGGAACTCCTACCATAATCATGAGTTTAAATTGTGGAGCAAGAAAGAATAGTATTTGTTGAGCTGGTTTAATAATCAACATAACTTGAAGAACAAGTTATAAATCGTGTACTTGTTGTTAGTAAATTCAAAAGCTGATTTTTTTGCTCTTGAAACACTACAATAGTCTTTCCTCAATATCCAAAAGTGCTGGCTCTCATCACACTATCTCGTATAAATATATGTGCTTAATTCTTAGGGTAAAAGTTAGCAGGCTAAGCATTCTTCTAGCAGCAGTATCTAGGTAAGGAAATTCTTGACCCTTTTAAGTGTAGTTTCATTGCATGATTTAATTTAAATGCTCTTTATTACTTGGTGCAAAAATATATTATTTTACAATTATTCTTATATTTATTTGACATGATTATACATGCATGAAACTACTTTTAATAAAGATTGTTTTTAATTTATAAATTTACTTTTGTCACTCAAATTGATATGAGTACGACGTTCGACTTTTGTAACAATTTTTCTAAGAGGAAGATGATTGTGTTAATGAGATTCTATTTTTGGAAAGTTTTAAATAAAGAAAATTTAAGTGAAGAGAAAACCCTCCCACCTGTTGTCCTAGATAGTTTCATAAGAAGTAAAGGAATGAGAAATGATTTATTACGATAAGGACACGGGTGTGGAGGAGATAATTTTGACCCCATAAACGTTTACAATGTATGAGCTTGGTATCATTGTTTGAATGGAAGCGCAACCGCTGAAGGACATTAAGAAGGCGGTAATCCATCGATATGTCATGCTAAGTGCACCTTGATTAATTAGCTGACGGGCAAGGCTGCGGCCACAATCACTGCCATGGTCACAAGGACCGCGCAACCCTAGTACACAGGGCGTAATAGTGTACATGGGCCTTAATATGAAATTTGATGTGATGACCTATGAATGTGAATATTTTACAAAGAATATGAATGTGCTTTATGATTACTTTATTGATGATGGACTATTTATAGACTACAAGGTTGTACGTATGTATAACATGATATATATTAAATATGCTTGCAATGATTTTTAGATGATGATATTTTCAGAATATCTATTTTAAAAGAAAATAAAGTTAACTCAACCGTTTTATGGTTGAGGGTTTTCTTACTGAACATTTCTCGCTCACCCCTTACTATGTTTTGTTTTTAGGTTATGAGCAAATTGGTCTAGGAGGTCGGAATGGGGGCGGGACTTTCTAGGACTTCATGCATTATTTTATTATTAATCTGCTTATAATAAGTGCCTTAGCATAGTTTCCATAACTATGGATTTTCCAATAAGGAACAATGTATTCTTTTGACATATCGTTTCTGCAATTTAAGATATTCATATTTTATATGACTATTAATTTATTTTGTTAATGTATTACTCATTTCATTTAGTTATCGCTTTGGTAGACCTTATTAATCTTTGCGCCTCTACGATGGTAAGTTGACAAACCTAACCCCTCCGAGGGTTGGGGGTGTTACATTAACAATCCTACATCCACAAGTAGAGACGATTAGGAAGAAATTTACTATCAAAAAATGAGTACAACGAGTAGTAAGGAGAAAATCACTTAAAACTCAAAACCCTAGTACATCTAAATCTCACTCTCACACAAAAGAAAAAACTTTTTTTTTTCTTTAATATCGTGTGACACCACAAATGTGAGATAAATTGAAGGTAATTGGTTGTATCTCTTAATGCACGTGCGTTCTTTTTTTCTCTAACTCTCTGTGGTTTTCATGTTCTGTGCAACTAAATGCACTCTTTTTCTCACGCTTTTGAAACTAAGCCAATATGTTAATTTATAGGAATCTAAGCCTGTTGCCAATAGAATCCTAAATTGGCTAGGAGAAGGAGTGTGACAAGCGGCTAGTGCAATCCCAATAAGACTATAAGAGAAGGAATGCCATATTAGGGCCCATGCACTGACTTATGAAATACAAGTCATTCACCATGGACTTAAATTTTATCAAATCTCCAACACAAATCTTCTCGTGATGTCTGTTCCAAAACCCCGAAGGGTAATCAAAATTTACAAACACAATCAATGCTTGAACTTAAGATTCAAAACTAGTTTAGTCAACATATCTATTGGATTTTCTGTCATGTCGATTTTTTTCACCATGATATCACCTTATGTCACTATCTCCCCAAAGAAAATGATATCTGACATCAACGTGACTGGTCATTTCATGATACATTTGATTTTTAGTCAAATATATTGTGTTCTTGTTATCACAAAACACAACAATATCATCATGCTCTGCATCTACCGCTGCCATATACGTTGCCTCCGTGGTGGTTAGAAATGATCATTGGTGTTTTTAACAAGAATAGAATTAGTAAGATTATTAATGTAGCTGAAAACTTGGTTCAGGTATGGCTTCTAGAAAAAATGGGTCCTAACGGTTTGAGATGAAACCGTCAGGACATTTTAAGACGGTTTTAAAATAAACCATCAGGAATCATTTTTTTACTAACAATTTTTAAAAACTGTCATTACAATTTTTTTCTCTAACGGTTTTAAAAACAGTCAAAAATCACACTTTTTTTTTGTAGTGGAGCTTTAGACCATGTGTTCGAGCTCGGCTCTTTTTTTTCTCATGGGGTTCAAACTCGTTAAATATTTATTAAATAAATGAGCTCGAGCTTAGAACATTGAGCAAACTCACGGGGTTCCTCTAAAAACCCAAAACACTGAGCAAGACTACAATAAAGTAAAATAAAATGAATATCGATTTTCTCATGACCCAAAACTTAGGGCAAGAGTGATGTCAAGTAAGAGTAACAAAAGATGGAGAGATAAGGAGAAAATAAGATGGCAAACTTGTGGTAATGGTAAGCGTGGGAGTAGTTGAGACTTGATAAAATTATCTAGAATTAGAAGCTAGTAGCCAAGCCTTACGTGAAAACATTAAATATAATTTAGTCAATTGACAACAAAAAGTTAGACTTTATATAATATAAAATTTACATATATATATAACAAGCCTACCTAGTCAAGTCGAGCTTTGTTCACGAGCCTAACCCAAACCGAGCCGAGTTTTGACATGTTTAGCTTGTTTAATAAACGAGCTTAAAAATATGTTCAACCTCTGTTCGTTTAATAAACAAACAGAACTCGAGCCGAGCCCCAGCATGTTCACAAGTAGCTCTGCTTGCTTACAACCTTACCATACTTATTTTTATCTTCACCTACTCCAATACTCCTATAAATAGGAGTCTTTTGTACTGTACATATTATCAAGAATAAGAGCACAATGTAGCCCTACCGGGTTCTTCCCTAATAGTGGATTTAGGTGTCTAACATCAAACCACCCATAAATCATTTGTATTATGTTCTCTTTTTTGTCTCTTTTTGCTTCCACTATTTACATTTTATTATGTGTTTCTTCATTAACTGTAATACCCCGATATTCCTTTAGGGAGATATATATAATTTTAGCATGCATAAAGATTATTTATTTACGTTATCATTATTATTATTTTTATTTATTTATCTATTCATTTAATATTTTAAAACATTTCGAAAATTAATGTTTCTAAAATTATTGGGAGACAAAATATATTTTTTAAATGAAAATTTCATTCTAGCATTTACCTGAATTTATTACCCCACTTCTAGAAAATTTATGATATTCATTCAATTTATTTTCACATGTTAAAAGCCTAGTAGTATGACACCACTATTATCCTTCCTTCTTCCTTTGTTTTACACCCTCCTATAAATACCAATAAAATAAAACCTTAGCCTCACTTTTTACACCCTAGCCGTAGACAACCCAACACCTCACGCCTGTCTGTCTCTCTCCCTACAAGCCTACACGGCTACGAAACATCAAGACCAATTTTCTCTCATCTCTCCCTTTCTCACGTGAACTGCAAGTACTCTCTCCCTCATCGTGTCTTTTTCTTTTGAATATTCATAGCATGTGTTGGTTCCATAGGCACAATACTTCGTTCATTTTTGTTCTTTTCGTGGAAAGTATCTCCTGAATGTTATTTTGAAGACAAACTCATAAGCCCATATTTTGAAACACTACCTAGATTTTCGTGTGGCCTAAAGTGCAACCTAGGTTTTTCTTTTCTTTCCATGTCTTTAGAAATATATATATCAAGAAGAATTCTCTTCTTTACTTTTGACCTCCGAATGCCTTTAAGCCCAAACATATATATTTCTATTCTTACCTTTGACTTTTCAACCAACATGTGGTTATTTTAAGTTTTCATAACAACTAAATCACAAAACTTCATGATTTATATTATTACGCAACAGCTGAGTAATTGAGTTTATGGAATTTGTTATTCAGAATTGGTTTTAATCAATGACTAGTGTATCGGTAAATGTTTTTAGATGTTGATAAATATATAATGATTTGTTTTTAAAATAAAATTGTAGTTCCTGCAACTTGAACTTCTTATTTGGTTTTGTTATTAAGACAACCAACAATTTTCCATTGATTAAAATTTTAATAAATTCATTCAGGTCTCCATCATGTGTAAATGGATTTTCCGTAAGTTTTGGTAGAAGTTATATTTTACTTACAAAAGACTTTAAAATATATATATATATATATATTGTGTTTAATGGATCAATTGAATTTCAAATGTTTTTAAACGATAAATACTAAACTATATTAGACTTAGTATTAAAGATTATAAAATTTCATGCAAGTTGCATTAAGTTTGAGCATCATTAATTCTAGAACTTTATGTCTAGAATGTTTTAAAAGTGAATTTGATCCTTTTAATTCGGGTGTTTGGGCTCAGAAAGTGTTTTAAGTTATTAAGCCCAATTATAATTAGGAGCACGTTACGAGTTTGGTTCATTTAGAGTGTCATGGGCCATATCACTAGAGTCTTAAGAAAAAGAGATGTGAGTGCGCAGGGAGAAAGAGAGGTACGGTGTCTGAGAGTGAGAGAAAAAAGAGGAGAGAGTGAGAGAAAAAAAAAGGGGGCTTTGGGCGCAGGGTCATTTTCTAGTTGTATTTCTTACAATGTAGGATGCATTATGAGCCAATGAACTCTGGTTCAAATGTCCTTTCTCCCCCATGAAAATGGGGTGGAGAGTAAGGTCGTGGGGTTCAAGACCCCAAAAAGAATATACGATGGGAAATTTTTTTGGACATTTTTTGTTAGGCCATGTGCTTTAATTGTTGAATTTGACACGATATTCAATCTCCTGACTCATAGAATACTGGATTCGAAAATTTCCCAGCTAGGTCATGTTCTGTGGCTTGATGACTATTTTTGATAACAATGCTTCCTAGTCCAATATTTTTCTAATTGTACTGCAGAAATTAGGAATGCAGAATCTATATCAAAATCAAAGAAAGGTCTAACTATTGGATATGAATAAAATGCAGAGAAAAAATTGTGCTTGGTGACTATTCTTGCGAACCATATGGCCTAATCCAATATTTTTCTAATTGTGCTGCAGAAATTAGGAATAAAGAATCTATATCAAAATCAAAGAAAGGTCTAACTGTTGGATATGAATAAATTCTAAACATGTTGAGACAGAGGCACAAATATATGAGCAGAATACGGGCAAGGAAAACAAAAATCAACAGCAAATACCCACAAAATTTCATCCCTTTACTCATCCTCAGTGAATTTCAAGGCAAACAAAAATATTCCTCCATCCCCAGCGATACCCTTTCACCAATTTTCGTCTATCCAAGTTTGGGACCAAACCCTAAGAGAGAGAGAGACGAGATTACCTCAAAATGTGAGGGCGTGGGCGTGGGCAGAATGGCGGCGTGGACTTGGGCAGAACGGCGGCCGGCGGCGGCAGCGTGGGCGTGAGAGAATGGATCGAGAAAGGAGAAGACCGATCCGAGAGAAAAAGAGAGAAAAACGGAGAGTGAGTGTCTGAGAATGAGAGAAAAAGAGAGAGATCTAGAAGGGAGAGAGAGATCTAGAAG
>FXXK01001107.1:25153-57273 GCA_900184695.1 Betula pendula
TTTTTTTTTTTTTTAATTATTAATATAATAATCTCAAAATCCATAATACATAATTCAAATCTAAAACGTAATTAAAATCCAAATATATTTCACAATCAAAACATATAATTCAAATCTAAATACATAATTAAAATCCAAATACATTTCACAATCCAAATACATAACTCAAGTTCAAATTCGTAGTCTAAATCTAACATACTCCAACCAGTAATGAATATGAAACAAGCAGACTCAAATGTTCAATAAACCAACCGCAATAAGGATGCTTTGGACTTAAGCAATGAGGAACCCTTGCTCCGTCGACCAGACATTGTCCTGGCGTCCAAGTACTCAGCATCACTTCCCTCGCTTTCATCATCACCAAAATCAGAAAATATTTTCGTATCATTCCATCTGCTTAGCCTGAAAAGATAAAAATAAATTAGTCCAAAAATCACCAATTATAAAGACTAAAAAAGATGGATTCATTTTTTTGCATGCATTTGAATTTGCATATGGACTCACAATGACAATGGGCATTAACTACATTAATAGCACCTATGGTTCAGAAACGATCAAGGAGGTTAATTGTTAAAACTGCGATACCATGTGAGTACCATTGAGCCAAAAGTCCTACTCCTAACTACATATTGTCCACATAACTTCTAGTACAGAACACATGGCATTTGTAAAAACACCAGCATAGTATCATTATGCCTCCTACATGGAACTAGAAATTGGAATGTTTTAAACACATATCAGAGCATTAGATTCATGTACTTATTGATGGCAAATACACAAAAACAAGTATGTACATCTGGCGTCAAGCTTCCTGACGATTTGGGGCAAAACCGTCAGGAAATTTTCTGAATCCCTGACGGTTTTGCCCCAAACCATCAGGAAGCTTGACGGTTTTGCCTCCTGACGGTTTGGGGGAAAACCGTCAGGAATTTAGGAAAGAAAAAACAAAAATCCTAACCAACAGAGTTGAGTTTTTTTTTTTTGTTTTTTTTTTTTGTCCTACCAAAGGTTTTAATCGGCGGGAACTTAGAATCGGTTAACCGCCATTTCGTTCGACGGCAATATGCGTGCGTGCGTGCGAGTTCCCGCGTGTTCTGAGTGAGTGGTGGTGAGGGCCCCCACATTCGGTGTCCTCGGACGCGCTTTCAGTTCGTGTTTTTTTTTTTCTCCCTTCTAAACGTTGACCGGGCCCACCTTTCTCTCTTAACCTTCTCTTGCGTGCCTGCCTCTTCGTCTCTCACTCTCTTTTAGAGCACGATTTAATAGAAAAAAAATTACTTGAATTTTATTCTTATGTTTATTTTAAAAGTTTCTGTCTTCATTTTTTTTTCTATAAAAATGAGATTTGCACACTGTTTGTGAGAGCAAGTTTTTGATATCATATATCACTATCAAAAACAGCTAGATGATTTGTGAGAAAGTACTTATATATGTACTAGTTTTATAGTCCAAAAATAGTAATGACAAAAAAAAAGAAAAAAAAAAGGATATAATCCACGTAAAATACGGTGAAGAAAGTTTGTTTGTTTAATAAAAGCTTAATATTGATCATAAGTTTGGTACTAGTTAACAACTTGACAAAGTTTATTGGCTCATTAATATTATTAACTAGATAGATTTGTCTCAATTTAATTAGTTCCTTACTCAACAAATCAATAGTACAAAAATTATTTCTTATTTCATTTGAAATTGATAGGGCTTAAGATTTAAAATTGATGTATTTAACGGCATATATGACGTCATATTATCTAAATTTTTTTAAAGACATGCCAATATATATTGACATTATATACACGGTTAAATATATCAATTTTAAATCATAACCATAAAATAAATATAATCAATTTTATTTGAAAATAGAAATGATCCTATTTCAAAAGGATATATAATCTCTCCTGTAACCTTTTCTTCTCATTCAATTAGAAAGAAAAAAGAAAAGAAAAAAAGGATATATAACTCATCCATGCAAATTAGTAGTTTGTGTAGTGATATTCTTCTTCTCTTACCTATATATATATATAAACCATAAGGTGGAATTTTGCTATTTAGCTTCTTCTCTTTTTTTTTTTTTTTTTGGCAATATTACAATAACTAATTCGAGTAGGATATATCCACCAACCTTCTTTGGCATGGTAGGTTTCTGTTTTTTTTTTCTTCTAAGCTTGTTTGGCTTGGTGGTGGTTGGTTAGTTGAGTGTTTAATTTGCTATCCCATGAATCATGATCAAAGGTTGGAGGTTGGTACCGTTGGTAAAGAAAAAGAAAAGAGTGGATCCACCATGCGACGAAACTTGTCATGGACTTTTTGATAGTTTATAAGGTATTATAATAGCAACGGCAAGTTGGTTGAGAAGAGGTAATGCCTTCAAAGAAAAACATCCACATCACGTGATCACTCTGCCCGTACTAACTTGAGGTGTACTAATGCAGCAAAGATTCTCCTCCATGTCTCATCCACGATAGTTATCATGGGATGGGGATTTGGTGAATTTAGGTATTCTGAATTACAGTAATTTGAGTATTTTTATAGAAAGGAGATTGTGGAGCTGACTTGTTCGAATTTCTACTCAGGCAAAGATTGCTCAAAATAAGTGGGTCTAAATCCATAATCACAAGCCATCAGGTTCGTACCCAAACCATAGAATTAGGATCTCACAAGAGGATAGAATTGGAATCTCCTCGAATTTTCTATGAAACCTGTTGTGACAAAATAATTTTTAGGATATTAAAGAAGTAGAAAAAGAATATAATAAAAATAACTCAATCACATAAGACACTAAAATTTATTGTGATTCAACTTAACTGTTAGAATATATCATATGGTATATATTCATTATAGGATAATTAACTTCAATAATTGATTGTAATCAAGTTTGATCATAATCATATCATTTTGATTTATTATGAGCAAGACTGTAATAGAATTGGGCCGAGCCGAGCTTCGCATGTTCAAACATGGCTCGTTAAATTTATATAAGTGCTCAAGCTCGGTCGGAGCACTACCAAAAAAAAAAAAAAAAAAGTAATTCCTGACGGTTTAAAACCGTCAAGAACTAGGTGAAAAACCGTCAGGAACTAATTCCTAACGGTTTTTCCCTGACGGTTTCAAACAGTCAACAATTCTATGTCAGAAAATTTTTTTCCTGACGGTTTTGCCCCAAACTGTCAATAGGCAAAACTTGTTATTGAATCAATACTTCTTATTATTATATTTATTTTAAAAACTGTTTTTATAGTTTTTTAAAAGCGTTTAAATTGTTGTTAATATTTTTGTTTTTAACAATGTTAGCCCCTTTTGGGCTCTTCTCTAGATGGTAGACATAGGTGTTCAATGCCGAACCACCCCAAAATTCCTTCTCTTTTCTCTCTTTTTGTTTCTGCTATGATTCCTTCTTTCATGCATGTTTGTACATAGATTTCTATAGTTTTATGTTTGGTTTAGTTGTTAATATTTTTGTTTTGAAAAAAAATAAAACAAACGGAGCCTTAATATTTGCATAATGATCATTTAAATAAGGTAATATGTAACAAGTATTCTGTGTGTTTAAATACGATTCTTTCGTTTCTTCGGTTTGCAATTTTATTATATAGATTGCCTGTGCTATCACTTATTCTTAATAAACGCATCTGTAACATTTTTCGTCCAAATAAATTCTTTCCATCTTTGTAATTGATAAACAGAAAACACATTTTCGATATATACTTTCTCGTAAAAAAAATAAAAAATAAATGAACAAAAACAGAAACCGACTGTTGACTCTCTTAGCTTTTTCTCAACCATTTTCCAAGACCGTCCCTTAGCCATGGCATGCATTCGTTGCATGATCAACTCCTTGGTCACCATTATCATCAACAAAACGATATCAACCATTGCCGAGGTGGTCCGGGGAAGAAGCGGTGGAGTCGGCAACCACAACGAATATTCCACGGTAGAAGGCCTAGGGCTCCTTTGGTATGAGAGGTGGGGGTTTAATGGTGGAGGTTGGCACGAGGAACAGGGAGATTTACCAGAAGACATTTGAAGAAAAAGCCTAACAGTTGGTTTTTTTTTTTTTATTACTTTTTCCTTTTTTTTATTTATTCTTCTAATATATACCTGTTGTGGCTTATGGGATCGACAAAACATGTGTCTGTTTATAAATTGAACAGAAAGCGTGACGTAAATAGCCTATTTAGAATGAGTAATCGCATGGGGTGTTAATAGAAAAATTGAAAAAACTAAGAGGATTTGAATCGAAATGAGATTAAAGTATATGGGTGTAGAGAATAATTTACCTTTTAATAAAGTTGGTACCAAATTCTTGATTTAGATAAATCAACACCAACTTTAGACCAGCCTCCTAAATTTTGGGGACTAAGTTGGTCACCCAAAGAAGGCGGGTTTAAGTTGAATGGCAAGATTTATATCAAGTAATTAGTTTTATTAATGGACGGTTACAAACGGACATAAGTTTTTTTCAAACTGTTTTGTTAAAAAAAGCATGTGTCTCTCACATCCTAAAAGATACATCACAATTTTATAGACTGAATTCAAAAAAATTCTTTCAACCCAATTTAGAGAAAATTTATGGCCGTTACAAACTCATAAGTGGATTCGACCAAGCTTTCTGAGCCCAAGAGTTGGACTCCTTGCTAACGGGGCTTCGTTTGATTCAACACATTACCCCCAAATCTCTAGGTTTTGGTAGATTTCATCCACATAATGCAAGAAATTTTCAAGTGATAATTGTGGTAGTTACACCATATACCCGGATAGTACAGTTGACCGGTTCTTATGTCCACAATAAGAGCCTTTTCTAAATCCTAAACCTACCTAACTTCAAATTTGACCAATTCTCACGGTAGAAAAGTTGGTACAAAAACAATTAACATTTCGAATCACAGCCCTAAACCCATATATTTCATTAAGAACAAAAAATAAAGCTATGGATGATTAAAGATTTGAGAGTTCTCAACAACCTAAGTTCACAAAAGAAAACAACCTATATATAAAAAGGTTCACAGACTCTTATCTTCACTGGGACTGACTTCCCAATGGTATGTTAGTATTTTACATCCCAAATTTTAAACACAAAATTACAAATATGTGGTATAAATTAAATTAGGACAACAAAACCACACTCGTGCAACACTATAGCACACTTTTTATTGCTCGGAATGCGAGGGGAGACACTGAAAGAATCTGAATAGAATGGACAATAAGAACATATGTATGAAGAGAGACAAAAACAGATTTTGTGAAACAAGTATTGATATGATTTGGTTATGTGGGAGTAGAACAACAAAAGGCTATTCTTTGGCATTTTGATATAAAGAGAGAGAGAGGCTTGACTTACAACACAGAGAAGAGAGTCAGAGGAGACTTAAGTCGCCTCCACAGATAAGATCTCAAGTTCAGCCCACCAGAGGGGAGAAAGTCTTGGGGTCGCTTGATCAGGTGAAATAGAAATTACTTCCCTCAATTTGGCAATAATCAACTTCATTGTTGGTCTCTGCAAGGGATTCGGTCGGATGCATTCTTGGATAACTTCACAGATGACATCAAGCTCATCATTTTTGAAGGACTTGAGTGTCGGGTCAATCATGTAGCTGATGCTCCGCTTGTCATTTAAATATTCAGCAGCCTGGCAAGTTCATAATGAATTATTGATCCAAAATTATTCAGCAGCCTAGCAATCATGAAATTCATTTGTAACTTACCCAACTAACAAGGTGACCTTGTTCTTCCGAGTATGGGAGCTTTCCAGAAATTATTTCAAGCAACAATATTCCAAAACTGTAAACATTGGTTTCTGGATCAGAAAGTGGTGGCAATTCTGAATTCTCTTTTTCATCTTCAACTGAGGTCCTTGACTTGGATACACCATGTAACCCAAAACTGATTTCACCAATCTGAGAAAGCACAAGAGAGCAAGAGCAGATTAGCAATGGTCAAAATTTGATAAAGGCATCAAAATGTTAGAAAGAAAATTTACCTTGGCAGCATAATCATCAGTTAAATAAATAGCAGTTGAATTCAGGTTCGAATGTGATACAGGAGGATTTAGATCATGGTGCATGTATTGAAGACAATAAGCTGTTCCCATAATAATCCTCATCCTCGCATTCCAGTCAAGATGTTCAACTTCTTTAACTGAAAACAGGAAAAATATTTTAGCCTCTCCAATATCAAGCCTCCAATCATTTTCTTAATTTTCAAACATACATCTTACAGTACATATAAGTTAAGAGTACTACCATGCAGATGCTCAAAGAGGGAGCCATTTGGAGCATACTCAAACACCATCATCCTAACAAATGGTGGTTCATCCTCCTCACAGTAGCCAATAAGATTGACAAAGTTCTTATGATTCACCCGTGACAGTGTATCAATCTATAGCAGGTCAAAAACAAGATAAATCAATAAACTGACCAAAAGAAAAAAAAGCGTGGGATTCAAGTGTAAAATGTGTCTGACACTGTTCTTGAATTTTTCAGTGACCAAAGAAACAAAAGACCTTTTTCCGGTATGCCATCTCTGAGTTCTTGGGCCAGTCTTTTGAAGATTTAACTAATGTTGACGCAACGGCAATCTCAACTCCACTTGAGAGTGTTCCCTTGTATATAGTGCAACCATCAATAGTGTCAATGATATTGCTGAAATCTTCACAGGCTGATTCCAGCTCTGATCGATTCAACTTGGGAACCCCTGCATTTGATATATGCACCTGAATCAGTCTCACGTTATTAACTGGAAAGAATACAAGAGATCATACGCTTCTCTTTTCAAAGACATCAGCTTATGGGTACATTTGGACACAATATTGCATAACACTACAAGCAGAAAAGCTCCATACTCAAAAGCGGTGCCACTATTGAAGATGGGAAGCCTTCACAACACAATTAAACTTTTTTTCTTGTCCCTTCCATTTATTACAGCATTTTTATGAGATTAGCCATTCCTGTAATGATCCTATTGATGATAATGTATTGAAAACTTCAATTTTTGTGATACACAACAGTATCCATTCAATATCTGTAGACATTTCTAATTATCCTCAAAAAACATTTTTAAGGATGAAGGCTCTGGAGTTCATATACCGGTTCAACCAATCTGATTTTTCTGAGTCACAAACAATAGTCCCATTAACTTCACTTCATAACATTGTCTAACTCACTACATGTTAAACCACATGAAATATGGGTCCAATTGATAGTTCCACCAGCCAAACTAGATTGCAGATTCTTTGTTGTTTATTTAACTGTTTTCTTTCCTCTGTAATAGAACAATTATTTTCTATCGCATGTCACAAACATCACCTGTTATGAATGCTTTCTGCAACTGTCCACTCAATCCAGTCTTCCAAGGACCTATGGATGCCACTGCCTGGCTTCGGAACATGCAGAAAACAGCTGCAGAAACAATGAGCAAGACAGCTACACCTGCAATAACAATGAAATACTTCCACATATTTCCAGAGGTGCCACCACTAGAATGCTGACGATTCATTGGTGTTCCAGCAGAACCACCAGGGGATTGGGTAGACATTCCATCAGGTTTCGAACTATTAGAATCAGCAGGCGAAGGCAGTGGTGCAGATGGGGGAGGTTCTTTCTCCTTTTTATTTGGTACAGCTGGGAAAGCCCCACTACTCCTGGTAGTTGGAAGAGCAATGATTTCTCCAGAGGGTGACCCATCACCAGCAGGTGCAGCTGCGAGGTTACTGGACTGCTCAAGTAGACTACGACGTGTGAACTTGACAAGCTTCTGAGCAATGTGGACCTTGTGTGGTTCAGATGCAACTGCTTTATGCAAGAAACAAATCATTTTGTGATACAGAAGCATAATTTTTAAAACTCAATGGGTGAAGATTTGTAAACCGCTCCACTCACCATGTAGATTATTGCAGCAACTGTCCCCATTTCCATATAGAGTGTCCTTTCCAAACTTGAACCTTGAAAGAATAGCAAAAGGTTCAATAAACATAACATGATGAAAGAAAACCAAATATAAAATTAGGGTGGTAAAACAAAAATGGTGATTCCATACAATGACAGAGGCAGAATACGGAGAAAACGTGTAAGAGCTCCTTTAATTGGGATTATAAAGGAATCTGCCTTGTTGAATTGTCTTGAATTGCTCTGCCCAATGCTGCACAAGAAATTCGAAGAATAATCAGAAAACTAGAAGCTGCAAACTGTAGATATTTCTGCATTATCAACTAGAAGAAATTTTTGAGAAATCTCCCAAATGCTGGGGCATGATTTAAGATTACTCATCATGCATCCATCAATTACAACTGAAAATCCAAGAGACTTTTATCTGGCCACGAAATAAATAAATTCTGCATGCTTCAGATTATCTTGCATCCTAGAAATAGTTCCAGTAGGAGAATCTCGCACTACTATACTTAGTGCACAGCACTCACAAATAATTGGGTGCAGATCAATGAGCAACTCAATAATTTAATATACATTGAACCCACAAATTGTATCCCATTAAGAGGATAAAGCTACACATTAGATCATCTAATAATTTCATTATATTAGCTCATAACTTAAACAAATTATTTGAATAAACCCTTTTCATCATCACATTTTTTAACTTTCTTTTTAGTATATTAATCAGATAATTAAAAGAGCATCCATGTGCTCCATTTTCCATTTAACACTTTTGCAATGACAGAACTGAGAGAAGTAAAACCAGGCACCTTAAGAGCTACAAGCAGCTTCTTTAATTAAAATGTTTCTCCATTTTACATACCAAAAAACAGTTTCTCCATCTTGTTAGGTACATTTGAACATGCGTCAACTTCAGTAAGAAGTTCCTCTACTAAGCATGAGGTTGATATCACATATCTTGAAGGGAGAAGCAGTCAACAATAAACTAAAGAGTCCTGAATCCTGATCAAAATGTGATGGGCAATATGTGTCTTGTTGAGGCAGATGGGGAAATGAGGGGGTAAAGAGAATGGCTGCTGCATGTATTTTAGGGGGGAGGAGTGGAGCAAATCACCCAAAGAGAAAAATTTCGGTGCAATAAGTAATTTCTTACCAGTGTCCAAACTTTCTATTCACACAGCCGATTCCAGTGGCCACAGCAGCTGTAAGGTTATCATCAAATTCCAATTCAGGGAGCAAGTTGAGCCTGCTGATCTCCGAAGGAATGCAGCCTTCAAATTTATTGTCACAAAGCAACCTGGAAATAACATGAATTCTATCAGGAACTTAGAAGTGAAACCATCAAATGCAGATTAAATATGTAACAGTTAACTTACAAGCGTTTTAGTGACAGCATCCTGCCTATTTCTGCTGGAATAGCTCCACTCAAGTTATTGTCCCTCAAGTCCAACTGTTCCAGTTTTGTAAGCTCTCCAATCTCTTTAGGAATGGCACCAGAGAAATGGTTCTTGAAGAGCACACTGTAAATAAAAACAGGGGAAGCAAGAACCAGAATATTTCAATAAGATCAAAAAGCCACAGTGACATCGACAAGTGTCAAGATGCATAACAAGACCCTATTGGGGGAGCCCATGATACTGGAATAGTTCACTTATAAATGCCAAACGCCAATATAAACCACAAACATGTTCAAAAAGTATTGAAGTCTAAAATGTTAATAAGTAGCAAATACAGTATGACAAAAAATGGTACTACATAAAAACTTACATAAACAAAGAATGCTTGGTAGTAGGTTCAAAAGATATGATTAGAGTAAAAGACTTGAAAGAAATCCTTAAGAAAAGGATATTATCTGCATTCGTGTATTGTTTCCAAAATGAAACTAGGCTAACACCATTCATGTTCTCCTGTCAAATTGCGGGTTTGAACATGCATATACACATAGTGAAGGAATTTCAGAGGTGAAAATAATTTATTTTCACAAAACATGGGGTACAAACTTGAGAAAATATCTCATTCTGAAGAGTACCAGACTTTGTCAGCATGTAATGCAACAATGCAGCACAGAGCTGTCCTGCATATTAGTTATCAAAAGGAGGCACGCAAGTTCTACAGACAGAAAAACACAAAATTTGGTGACATAACATTGAGAATCCTTACAGAGATCGTAAGTTACAAAGTTTCCCAAGCTCCGGTGCCAGTGTCCCTTCCAAAGAAAGCCCACTAAGATCCCTACAAGAAGAATTTAAACACAAAATTAAAGCAATTTAAACACAAAATCCATAGTGAACCTTTCCAACCAAAACCTCTGCAATTAAGGTCTACAATGTTTTATATCAGACAATTGCTACAAGAAAATTAGATATGCTTAATAAATGAACAAGAAGCTATACATTGTGCATTCGAAAACCGCACAATAGAGACTTACAGCATTTGCACTTGACCATCCACACAAGAAACTCCCGACCACATACAGGGATCGGCGACATTAGGACTCCAATTTTCAAGAACATTGTACGGATCCCAATCTATTCTGGCCCGGAATTCCAACAAAGCCAATCCTGCATTCCCACTCCAATTGCAACAACAACGTTAGACAACAACATACGTCATATTCAACATACACGAATGCTCAAACGACAATTACCTTCACCGTTAAGCGACCAACCCCCCGGAATACCAGAAAACAGAATCAATGCCAAGAAACACGAGACCCCGAATCCATAAGGGTCCCATCTATCCCCCATTGCTTGATTAACCAAATGCAGCTGTGGTGGAGGTCAGCCACGACGCTATACAACACACTATACAAAATCGCCAGGTTTCTTATACAAATCACCCCCTTCAATTTGCTCCAAAACCAACCGCAAAGAACCCAAAAGAAAAAATATATATTTATCCTAACTAGAGAAAACTATGTTACAAACAGACGCAAATTCATGAAGGCTTTGGGGGTTGATGAAGATATCATGGTCCCTCATCTTTTTAATGTTTTAATGGATCTCACAACACCCTTTTGGTCGACAACCGCATAGCCCGGCTCAGCGGCTTATCCAATATAATGGGAGCTGAAATTTCACGAACAAAATTAATGGGTCACCACAGAATGGAAGAAAGAACACCCTCATTCACAAGTAACGTTCAAAAGCAAAAGAGAAAAAGAGAGGGAATTTACCATAAAGGAAGGGTGTGACTTGTGAGGGGAATAAGTCTTTTTCGCCGCTGCTGTTGACGGTAATAATGGAAATCTTTTGAACAATATTGTAAGTGAAGGAATAAATGAATGAATTAATGAATGAAAGTCAGGAGTTGTGATAGGTTGGGGGAGATAGATACTTCAAAAGGCAGCAAAGAAAAAAATTGAACAAATAATTATAATGTCAAAAAAACAAATTAATTATTTTCTATTACTGCCCCTCTCAGGATGATCTCAGAGGACTCTCTCTTCGATCATCTTTTGGGTCTCTTTCAGGGCTCTCTCTCTCTCTCTCTCTGTTCCTTTCTTTCTTTTTCTGGGTTTCTTTTCTTTCTCTCTCTCTCTCTCTCTAACCCCCACCAGCCACCCTCCACCAGCTCAGCTGCCTTCTGTTTTTCCTTTTTTTCTTTTTCCCTAATTTTAATTTTTCAATTTTTTTATTTTTTGAGTTCCAAAGACACTATGGAAATTATTTATCTGATAAATATATTTAAATTATAACATTGTTTTAGAACAAAAACCAAAAATCCGAGTTTGAATTAGAGCTAATACAACTAATCCATTAATCTTGATCTTATGAGATTATATATTGATGGTAGAATTATATCAATACTCAATAGCAGACAAAAGTTTAAACCACAAATTATTCCTACCCAAATGAAGTAGAAGATGAGTATAGTCTTAGCAAAAATAAAGTAGAAGAACCATAGATTTAGGAAAAAAAAAATTGTTGAAGGTCATATGCCAAAAGTCAAATGATGTTTGTAGCGATGATTATAAAATATTCCCTTCTCGCTATATATATATATATATACTTTCATTACTCAATCAAGAAAATAGAATAGATTGCTTTAACAAAACAACATTACAGATATATCTAAAAATTTCTTTTATCCAAACTTGATTTACGACTTGTTTAATGGTAGCCTTAACTAAGCCATGCGCCGTAGTGTTTGCGACTTTACTAATATGAGTGACGTGCCGACTAAATAGGGAATTTATAACCATACGAGTAGCCTCCACGAGTTGTCTGAATCTATTCCAGATTTGAATTCTAGAGGTAACCGCATTTACTATTTGTAGCGCATCTCCTTCCAATATAATATTTTGTAGACATAAGTCTTTGCTAAAGGTAATGGCTTGGAATACAACTAGCGCTTCTAGTGCGACCAGTTATGTTGTTAATAGGCTTAGCATGTACTAAAAGAAAAGGATATGCACGTGCTTGCATACATACCAAGGCAACCATCCATGACTGTCATTTGCACTTACTAAGCTGGACACTATTTATCACTTTCAAGAAATCTCATATTAAACCATCAGTAGTGGTGGCTTAGTGGTCTTAAGAAAATTTGTAAAATAGTTGATCATGTACTAGGATGAGAGTTTGACTCCCAAAATTGAAATCTTCAATTCTATTAGTGTTAGTCGCCTTGAGTCCTACTAGTACTATAATGGGCTAGGTCAGTCTATAGCTAGCTCAGTCGGATTTAAAGGAGTGTCTACGATTTTCACTATTTAAGTCCCTCCTATGCGGCTTCCAGCGAGTAGGTGCTACTATAGTACACCCAGATATAATAGCCACAGTTGGTTACCTCACTTGCCATACTAAACACGAACTATTAAGCTGGGGCCTTCTTTTACTAGGGGACCTTAGGCAATCACCTAAGTCACCTAGTGGAAGAACAGTCTGCTACACTTTGTTACCCCACTAAATTATATGTATTTTGTTCTTGACCCAACAGAAAAACTCTCAAATTAATTGCTGAGAAAATTCATTTTATATGAAATTAAAATGAAAAATACAAAAAGAAACAGTGATTTCCTTTGAAATGATGAGTTAGAAAAACTCGAAGAAAGCCAAACATGGTCCTAGTGCACCTAGAGGAATCCAAAAAGCCCAAACCCAAACCGCAAGACAAGCTTATAGATTTATATAGCATTACTCTAAAGCTTTATGATCTGTTTGTTCACGCGTTTTGTAGGTTTTTTTTTTTTTTGAAAAAAATGTTTTGATGTAATATAAATGTGAAAACTGTTTTTATGTTTTTATTAGTGTTTTTGTTAGAATATGGGATTTTCATTATTATAATGTTTATCATTTAGGTTTGATTGTAATCAAATTCTTTAGATTTAATTACATTACTTGAATTCTCCCCATCTATTACAGTTCTCTTATAAATAAGGATTTTTATATTGTAAAGTATTTATTTTATATTATATTTTTATTTAAAATTATTCTTTTCACTTTTTGGGAGCAAAATTCAATTAAATTTTTAAATATATTTAAATTTTTTAATATCTACTCGTCAATTGGAAACTACACACCTCTCTCTCTCTCTCTCTCTCCCTCTCCTCTCCTTAGGGTTGTAGATGGATGTTTTCACGTTGGCCGTGTGGGATTTCATCCTATCGATCCAAACATAATTTTCTTGTGGGAGTTCTTAAATTCTGCCATCAATACTGTTGCCACAAAATTGGGTTCACCAAACAACTAGACTAACTTAATATAAATAATGCATGTTAAACTTAATGATCATGAAAAAATTACAATCTAACACTGAAAAATATAATTGTTGTAGAAAGAATAGTTAAATAGAATAATGAAAGTTAATAGCTAAAATTCTGAACCGGATGTAGGTGCGTTAATTTGAAAAATTTAATAACTAAAAAAATCAAAAAAGATATTCTTTAACTAAATTTTAGCTAAACATTTGCTCAAATGTATGTGAATTATGAGTGGCAATTCATGTTCGCGTGTCGGTTTCGGGTCGTGTTGAGGCATGGATATAAGACTATATAGATCAACTTTAACATAACCTATTTAATTAAACAGGTCAAACCCTCTCAATCCTAACCCTCTAATTTTGTATTGGGTTCATATCGGGGTCACGGGTCATTTAAAAAATTGCATATCATTATGTCGCGTGTTCGGTTCAAAACGTGTTGAAATATGTGTATAAGACTATATTGATCAACCATAATTCGATCCATTTAATTAAACAGTTAGATTTCTTAACCCGTAACCCTTTAATTTTGTGTTAAATTTGCTGTGTCAAATTCACAGGCTATGTCAAAAATTGTATATCCTAATATAAATGCTCTAATCTTTGCATTCCTTAAAACTTCCATCGAAGGCTGAGTCATACGCAGGGGAACATGCGGGGGTCCCCGTGGATGCCATAAACATGCATGCATGAACAATCTAAGCAGTAAGCACATACCATGTAGAAACCAAATGTATTCCCACAATGACACGTTTCAGAAAAGAGAATTCAAACACCAGGTGCTGGATTTGCACGACTCTTCATCAGATTCAAAGGTTGGAGTTCAAAGAAAGAAAAAGAAAGAAAGAAAGAGAGAGAGAGAGAGCATATAATTAAAGATGACTCATGTCTTTCTCATCCTCTTTTACATACTGTGACACTCGCAGTGCAGCCCTTCAAAACCACGAGTAGCTATATTGCAACATGGCCTCACTTCCTGTCCCCATCTGGTAACCTACACCCCAATTCCTCATATATAAATGATGCATAACACAACCCTATTTGGTTCACCTTTTCTCTTACTCTATAAAGAAAATGAAAACCCTAGTTGAAGAGAGGTTTTCTGAGTTTTTTGAGAAGTGGATCTGGGAACTAGAAGAACGTGTCAAACAACTCCTAAGGGTGTCGAAGGAGAAGGCACTGAACGAAGCAGAGATACGAGGTATGGTGTCTAGGGTTACAACCCATTATAAGGAGTACTACATTGTGAAATGGGCTGGTGCTTGTGAAGATGTGCTTGCTTTCTTCTCTCCAGTATGGTCGAGTCCTTTAAAGAATTCTTGTTAATGGGTCACGGGTTGGAAGCCATCTATGGCGTTTCAAGTCATTGACACGTTGAGGAGGACTCTGGTGCCGGGAGCTAGTATGGCCGACATGTCCGAAGAACAATTCGTTAGATCATCACTTACCTCAAAAATTTAAGTTTATTACAATGGATACGAATAGGGATGAATGGAATATATAATTTAATTTATATATTTTAACACTCGTTTTTGCACGTGGGGTCAATTTTTTTTTTTTTTTTAATAAGGCCAGGGTCTTAATACGTACGGGTAATTTTCTTCTTAATAAGCTAGCGGTCTAACGTGCAATGTTTAATTGAAATAACAAATGAATGATCGATGGAGAAAATATTTAAACTCATGTCTTAATTCTCTTTTGATATCAATAATAAGTGATAAATTTAATCATTTAAGTTATATTCTAACACAGGTGAAAAAGATTGAAGATCTGAGGGTGAAGATAAGGCTGGAGAAGGAGAAGGTGGAGATGGAAATGGAGAGGCAGCAGGTGTCCATGGCAGACAAGAGGATGGTTGAGTTGGCGCGGCTGGCAAGCCAACCGGTGAGGAACGGGGATGAGATGGCCGGTTAGGTGGATGTGGCATTGAAGGGGTTGCTGGGTGGGTTGGAGAGGGTGATGAAGGCTGCAGATTGTGTGAGGCTGAAGACTTTGAAGGGAGTGTTGGAAGTGCTGAACCCATTGCAGTGTGTCGACTTCTTGGCTGCGATTTGTATGCTTCAGATTCAGCTCCGGCAACTGAGGAAGAAAAGAGAGAGCCAGAATGAGAAGAGAATATAAGAAGAAGATCCCAAGTAAGTTTGAAATTGTTGAACAAATGAAAGGGAAATATTTGAGAGGCGCTTGGATTTGTTTCAAATGAGTACCAAAAGGGATTTCTCATCAAGATAGAGTTCATGTGTGTGAGTTGTGTACGCTCATGATCGAGCATATCCAAAATATTACAAAGAATAAAAAGAAATTACAAAGCATTGATGGCACTCCACCCATCACCCTCACATGCAATAGCGGGCAAGAAAATGGAATCATTAAACGCATGCACTTGAATTTGTTTTTTGTTATGTAAAAGATTTTTCTTAATTTTCCCAGGTATCATAAATGGGATATTTTGCTCTGCTCAAATGACGCGGCCTTTATCATACTTAAATTACGACTCTAAGTTAGAGCACTAGTAATAGACTAATTAAATTTTATTTTCTTCTTTAGATATAGAAAATTTTCTTTTATTGAAAAAAAAAAAATAAGACCACACAACATTCTCTTCATGTTCTCTAAAATAAGAAAAATTTAAGGGAACCAAAAGTGCTATCCTAAATATAGGGTTGCACTTTTGCTTCCCTATCTATTATTTTATTAAAAAAAAATTCTTAATATTATTTCTTTCCCTAACATTGATTTGAAAAAATATTTAAATAATATAAGAAAATGATAAGAAATTCTATTGTAGAGCTTATTTAAATAAAAAATTAACTTAGTTTCTTAAAATTTTTTTTAAAAATTAATAGAAACTACTGCTAGCTGATAGTGCTCTTTGACTTACACCAATAGACAATAGTAGCTGTTGAATGTGACTCATGCATGACTCGAATAATTTATTGGGAAAATGACTCTCTCCCTCTCTCTCTCTCCCTGTCTTGTTAATTTACAATGCTGATGCGAAGGGTAAGGATTACATGTATAACTACATTTCTGAGCCAAGTCCAATAATTAAGTTTGAGGCGTAGGGCTATAAATGTAAGCGAGTCATTTTTCTATATTTAAATTATTCTCTCATCTCTAATAAAGGAAACTCACACGATTGGGGTCTCTTGCAAAAGAAATGAGTTTTAAACGAAAGAGCTTGCTGGAAATGGCCCGCAGAAATAACTTTGATGTCTAAATTAGTGATCACTCCAAGGTGGATAATAATTGAATATGCAAGGTCTCAATTTAGAGCAAGAGGATTGGAGGATCCAAAACTCTTGTTACTTGGTTCAAATGTGGCGTTAATAGTTACTAATGATGACTGTCAATGTGGCATAAGAAGTTGGTCCATGTGTTATCCCTAATTTTAAGATTAGGTGTAGCGCTGGCTAGGCTGAGTGCTACGTTGTCATCGAGCTGTGGTGCTCGAAGTTCTTGAGTCATGGTGTTGATGAGACATCAATCATGTTCAAATACTGTAGCATGACAGGTGCATGAAGACCGTACTTCGAAATTGTGAAATGTAGGATATGACTCGAAGATTTTCTTTTCAATACGGGTCTAGTCAATCACTCATAGGATCTTGAGTGTCATGTTGACAATTTGACCTTTGGTAGCGATCGGGGCGAATGACTCGCTTGATTCCCAATTGATAGAGGGCTCTTGGATGCAGGGTACAAGATTGGGCTTCATCGATTAATGGGCCTCAACTAGTTGATGACTTAGGCCCATCTCTCTCGACCCATTTCCCAAAATTTATATTTCATGTGATGCTTTTGTTTTGTCGGTCGAAAGAGAGGAAAAAATAAAAACGTAGATATGGGGCATCGATGCAAGAAAACTCAAGATTTTATCCTTTTCTGCTTGGCAACAGACTACACTCCAAAGCTTTTCTAAAACCCACCGCTTGCATCGATGAGTCCCCTCTTTTGTCCCATTTTGGGCCAATTTGTACGTGTCAAGCATATATATATATAACATGCAAATAACACAGATCGATGTGGCCAAATATTCTAAACCATTTCAATGGCAAGTGATGACCATGAGCGCTCCCAATGCTGCTTCTTGAAATGGATGAATCTCCAAAAGCAGGAGCTGGCGGAGCTCCACGAAGCCCTAAACCTTCACGCCGCCACCAACAACAAGAACGAAAACAATTTAACCCAACTCGCAGAAAAGTGCATCAAACACTTCCAAGACTATGCTGACAAGCGAAGCCAACTAGCCCACGACGACGTTTTTCCTTTCTTTGCCCCCGCCTGGTGTACCAACTGGGAAAACTCGCTGCTTTGGGTCGCCGGTTGCAGACCTTCCCAATATATCCGACTCGTTTATGCGCTATACGGGTTGGAGATTGAGGCCCAGCTCATCCAGTTTCTCGAGGGCATAGGTGATTTAAAAGCTTAAATCGATATGAAATAGTTAGTTTAATTATTTAATTTATATTTAATTTAAAACTCTTATTTATGTGCGAGCTCAAATTCTATCTTAATTAATGGCATAACATGTGAAATATTATTTTGAAATGGGAGGTAAATTGATGAAGATAAAATTTAAACTTAGAACCTTTGATTTTGATACCATATTAAATCACTATTTATTTCAAATGTTAAATTTATAGAGTAGTGATGTAGGGATCAAGATCTCCTACAACTTTAAAGAAAGTGTTGATTTTCAAATTATGAAATTTAAGCCATTTCATTATATCGAAACTCTCGGAAAATGCTACTTATTAAAAATGTAGCATGTTACAGTTGAGAATTATTCATCAAGTTCTTACTATCTATGTTGTAAAAAAAGCTTTGAGCAAAAAACTGTCTTTTAATTCTGAAGAAGAAGTACCATTTCTGGAAAAGTGAAGAATAAGTCTTTTGGGAGGCAAAATTATTTCTAGCTACCTCAATAACAAATCACAATTTTAATAGGCGGTATTTTTCAAGCGTTTTGAAATAAAGAAACGGCATAACTTTTGTAATTTAAGAATTTACACTTACTTTAAAATTGTAGAGGATCCTAATCTAACGCTATATACATTATACCCAAAGCTGATCTGGCAATTGCCGTGGTGCTCCAACAAAAATAAACCATTTTCAGGCACCATACACTATAAGAGAGCGCGCCACATTAACTTTGGAGTGATATATAATATTACTTAAATTTATGCAAAAGTATAAATTTAATTATTTAATTTATATTTTAGGCACCGGAAACCTTGGTGAGCTCTCCTCCAAACAAATAAACCAAATCAACAGCTTACAAGGCAAGACGATAAGAGCGGAGGAAAAGCTAACAACCCGGATGGCGAGCTTGCAGGAGGAAGTAGCGGACCAGCCGATTTTGGTGATTGTGAAGGAGTTGAGCCAGGTGGGTGACATGAACGGGAAAGTTGACAGGGCTCTGGATAAACACGAGCAAGAAATGGTGGGTGTTTTGGAGGAGGCGGACAAGCTGCGGCTGAGCACGCTCAAGGAGGTGATAGGGATACTAACGCCGAGGCAGGCAGTGGAATTTCTGGCGACGAGTAAGAAGCTTCACCTATGCGTGCATGAGTGGGGCAAAAGGAGGGATTTGAGGCATGGTAGAGAAAAAGTATAAGAAGATTTCCAAGAAAGATATATTATTTAATATATAATGTAGTACTGCTAGTCAATATTTACATATTATCCACTACGGATAAGTAAATAATATTATGTATGATTAATGTTAGTACTACTCTGTAAATTATATTTATTAGGATATGGATAAGCCGATAAATATGTAGGCTTTGGGTTCGTGCTAGTATTGTAGTTATTAATCAATAAATAAATAATGATTAGTAATGCTAGATCTACGTACAATTGGTGTAAATTTTTTTTTTACAATTTTCTGATGTGTCAGGATCAAGGGTAGCAAAATTGAAATACTTGTCAATTCTGGATTGGGCGTCTAACATATCCAAATTAACACGGTAACATGAACTATAATCTTTAAAAATACACGATTTTAAAGGTTAAATTGCTATTTTAAAAGTTAAATTACAATTTTATCAAACGTTCAACCGTATTTTAAAAAACTTATATTTTTAAATTACACATTTTGAAACCTCATTAATTGAAGTTCATGATAAGACTAAAAATCATGCATGAATTGAAGTTCATTCCATTTAACAACATACAGACTATTTGCACATTAAGCTTTATAGTACATTATTCCTTCCACAATTTCCCTTATAACCGAAGTTTCCTCATGAAGTTCATGATAAGGCCTATTGAATAACTTCTCATGAGTTAATGTATTTACTTTCGTCGGGGGAATTGACGGACGGCGCAGGTTGGATGAGACTTTTATAATTTCTATGGCAAAAGAAAAATAATATTAATGATGGAAACAAATATTCTACCAATCTTAATTAGCATAAAGATTATAATAACCAAAAAATTAATCCGACAATGAGTTGTTCGATTGCCACATAGAGTGGATGGATTATAAAGATAATCATGGGTGGAAGTTAGTCGCACATTAGATAGGTAGATTGCTACATAGAGTTGATGAATTGTAAAAGCGCTCATAGATGCTAAGTTTAACATTAGTTTCTTATATACTATGTGAGATTAGGCTTTATAAGTAATTATAGAAAGCTCTAATTACAACTCGACTAATTATTTTTTAGTAATAGCACAAATGTGGGTAAGGCTTTTTCTAAGTCATAGAAATTGTATAAAAACAACCTAGTAACACCATGTGGCGTTGAGGCACTGCATTCTATGATCCTAAACAAGACATCAAGGACTTGGATGGTGGAGATTGTGACATTCCAAAAAGTTAATCTCACATTGGGTGAGTAGATTACCACATTGAGTGGCTAGATTATAATGATGCTCATGGGTGCAAGCTAGTCCCACATTGAGTGGGTGGATTGCCACATTGAGTTGATGGTATAATGTGATTATACGTGTTAAGTCTAACATTGATTCCTTATTAGGTGAGACTGAACTTTATAAATGATTTAGAGGGCTCTAATTACAATTTGATTAGTCATTGTAAAGTAATAATTCAGATATGGCTAACATTTCTTATTGGTCATAATATTACACTTACACATGTTAACATTGTGATTAAAATCTAATATCCTTTCTGGTTACGCTCCTAACTAGTAGCCTTTGCTAATGTCATTTTGCTTTTTGTCGATGACAGTGTCAGTTCCAACCATAGACATAGTGTTACATACCTCCAATGCATTCTACTCTTAGCTACATGTGTTCCATGCACTACCTCCCAATCTACTTCCAAATGATTTCTCCAACTACTAATGCCAAAAAGGATAAGAGATAGTCAATTTGTTGAATCGGGAATATAGCACCACTAGAGGCCAGATCAACAATGTTGCCCGATTGGATCTAACCTCGGGTGAGTCACCCAACTAGTGAGACTCATACTGTAGTGACCCCACCCTTGGATGGTTGCGCCGGACACTATCCCACGCATCCAAGTTAAATGTCATTCATCTCATAATTGGGCCAAAAGGGGTCAAATCCATATAAGCTGGGATACACATGCTCCAGATTCTTCACTTCTTTTTCCTATGGTGGCCATGTCATATAATTCTTTTCATTCCATTAACAATGCATGTAAATATGAATCACACAACCAATCATTATACAAATAATTTCATCTTTACTTAGAACTTAAAGTGCACAACATAAAATAGCAAGACATTTCATGATAGTACAAAAATGCACATTTTATATCAATTTTTTATGCATTATATCTAATACCGGAGTAATTATATATGTCACCCTCCTTGTCTACCTTGTGTCAATCAAAAGTAATGTGGCTTTTAAAATTATCATTAAATTTATTTTTAATGATTATTGACTTTTGATCTAATAGTGATTTTAAAAGTCATGTCACTTTAAGTTGACACAAGGTAGACATGGAGGGTGACTTGTATCATTACTCCTAATACCGATATAATGTTACCTATGTGTCATTCGGTCGGTAGGCACCGATATATTGGTACCCGAACACCATTTGGCCGATCAATACCGTCATAACGATACTCGGCCATTGGTCGATTAGTATCGAACAATGTTAGATCAGTACACTGTAAAGCTAAACTTTTTCATCCCCATGCCCTTTTCAACATACACACATACTTGCATGTTATAAAACTAACCAAAACGTGATGGCAATATCTTAGAAATGAAATAAAACTGAGCTAAGGATGAGAGGTTACCTCTTCGTGCCTTGGACTCCAAAGAAACTCCAAGAAAAGACCCTAATTTCCTCCTCCCTCTCTTCTCCTTTCTTTCTTTCTCTAACTAGTGGCTCTAGACGACTAAATGGTTGCTAGGGCTGCAAAAATATGCATATATAACACCCCTCCCTCTTCTGCAAATTTTTGGACTCATCTAATCTCAGGCAATCTGTCACCAATAGATTGTTTTTCGTGCTATTCGATCGCTAGGGCTTTTCAATTTATCATACTTTGGCTTTGCTCCTTACTGTTTGATTGGTTACTTTATGTCGATTGAATGATTAGTTTTCCTTGCAACTCATGTGGTACTTCAGCCAACCATTAGAATGGCTTGATCATCTACTAAACGATAGGGTTTTGTTGACTCATACTGTTTGATCGGTACCTACCCATCGATAGAACGATCCTAGAAAGATTTTCACCAAGTGTTGCCCGAGTCCATTTTTCCTAATTTCCACCTTGTTCATTGCCCATTATCTACTCTCTAAGCCACCTCATTAAGGTTATCGTAGCTTAGTTTAGAACGTGGTATTACACATTACCACCTAGGGGTTGTTAGAATATATACAATACATAATCAAAATATATATTGGATTTTTCCTTATTAGCCTGATATTAGAATTTAATTATGCTGAGATCACTTTCCATTTATAAACTATATCATCAGATGCTGATTTATTTCTCTGTATAGCTTGATTTTATTCTTTAATATTTTGTGATTTCTTTTTTTATTGTCTTTCCTTTTCTGACCAACTTCATTCCACCATAAATAGTCTTGTGTATAGTAAATCATCACATAAATATATAGTTCTTTACAAAACAAGGAGAGAGAAACGAAACTTATTTTATTAAAAAATTTGTTTTTATTTTATTTAAATTTTTTTTTGGCTTTATTGAGTTTTACATTGGGTACTAGACATATAGTATTCAACAATAAGTCTAGTTAATTTGGAGAGTAAGATGGAGCATATATATATATATATATATATTTGAATATTGAGCACTTTTAGCTCAACAAAGCAATGGAACTGATGAAATGAGAGGTATCAACACAAATGTCGGATCAAATGTTTCCACAACAAAATCAAATCACATAAGAATAGGGAGACAATAACCCAAAAGAAACAACAGAAATACAAGAAAAAATTCAAAAAAATAACAAAAAAACCAACAAACAACAGCATCAGTAGGGATAAGGCGGATGGCGCACGCTGATGGGCACGTGAGATTCATGCACCGGCGCGTAGATGTCGGATGGAGGAGCGGTTGGTGGCGATGGAAGCAAAAAACACCAGTGAGCATGGTGGAGAGGAGCATGACAGGTTGGGTCTGGCGGAAGAAAGTAGATTGAGTTTTGAAAAAACCCATCTTAGAACCTTGATAGATTCGGCTAGCAATGCGGTGGAGGAAGTGGACGACACGGTGGAGAAGGTGTACAGTGCTCACCGTGCTGTGGAGGAAAAGGACTACTGTTAAAGGAGGAGAAACACCAAAATATAAGCCTAAAAGGAACAAAAGCAGAAGAAAAGGAGGGAGAGAAGGGAGAGATGATGAGCCATCCCTCCTCCCTTCGAAGGAGGAGCAGAAACCAAAAACCTCACAAGGAGGCAGAAATACCAAACTCTCTTAAAGAGAAGGTGGAGAGTCTCTCTCTTAAAAAATAAAAAAATAAAAATCTTCATCAAACTACTTGGGATTAGATAATTGGTAACTTTGCTCATGGTTTGCAACCTCTAGGTTTTTCTGGGGTCTTGAAGCTGCAGGTCCTTTGAATTCCTACTGTAAATTTAAGTTTTATTTAATGCATATTTATTAGTAAAAAATAAAAAATAAAATAAAAAAGGAAATTTTTGGTAAATAAGATTTTATAACTATTTGAAGCAGATAGAAGATTTAAGTGTCGCATCAAGGAGGGATTATTAATTAATGGTAAATAGGATCCAATTAACCAAGCACCGTAAATGTAATGGTGTTTACTGTTGGAACAGTTTCCAATTGGTGATTGAAGCTTTAGGACAAATTCTGATCGAGTACGAATCATTAAAATAGCTAAATATAGCAACTATGAGCTATGTTAAAGATGTTCTAACAGAGGGTGAGATTACAAAAAATTAAAAATTTGATACACTAATTTAAAAGTTTTTAAACTTTAAAAGTTAATTGGAAAAATGATAAAATTATAGGAGATTAACTGAAATTTTTCCTAAATATAAATTCATTATACATTTACGCGAGCCGTCGTCAATAATGTCCCATAACTCTAAAATTGTGAACTACAACCATTCATATGGCTCTATCAGTCAGTGTTATTGAAGGACAATCCACATGCTGTATAGGAAAGGAAAAAAATTAAAAATTGTCAATGTGGTTGGCCAAAATAATAAATTATTCTCTAAAGTAAATTTCTGTCAGTCATTTTAACAGAAATCGTTAGTTTGCCACGTCAGTCATTTTAACAATATCGCGCTACTCTATTGGTTTAATGTGGCAAACTAACAGTTTTTGTTAAAATGATTGGCGAAAATTTGTTTCAGAGAGTAATTTGTTATTTTGGCCAGCTACAGGAACCTCTGAATTTTTTTTTATACCACAGAGAATGATCTATAATTTAACTCAACCATATAGACTAATTTTACATTTTTCCCTATAAAAAATATCAAGAATCATCGACATCCTATATATATATAGTATTCTTTTATTTTTGGAATTGTGAAATATATTATGATTCATATATAATCTTGTAACTTGTCGTACGCGTTGATGAATCTTAAGAGTTGGCTCGGGTGGACCCTAAATAATTAATTAATGGTGTCCATTTGTGGAATATGATAGTGACAACGACGTATGGGCACATATGCAATAATTGATTTGATTATCAATTTGGAGGCCGGCCGTTGTATTATATATGTCAGAAAATGTTTCAGCCACTGACTGATAAAAGAGAATCGTGGTGGAGCAAAGCCATTGGCAAAACATGGGGCCATCCAAATCTGTGGTAGGATATATGTGCATTAATGCCCAAAAACCTTCGTCATATATTTACTGCATAAACATTGTTTCACTATATATATGTATTGCGACTTTATTTTAACTCTCTGTATCCATGCATGATACATTACAGAATTAGTTTTCAAGAAAAATAATACATTCTAATCAGAGTAATGTCAAGAGAGAAATTATTCTTTTCCTACCCCATGATCCTTCTCCCGTTCAACTCGTGCAAATGTACCATAGGATTTGTGGAACCAGCATGAGTTGGATTGGGAAAGACCATGGGGTTGGCCATCTAGCATTTCTCTATTGTTATACGTAAGATTTTTTTTTTGTCTTTTTATCGTTCCAAAGATGATGTAATTTTTAAAATCACTATTGGATCAAAATTTAATAGTGATCAATTTTAAATTTAATAGTAATTTTAAAAATCATATAACATTTGGGGATTGGGGGGGGGGGGAGGGACAAAAGTATAATTTATGTGATGAGACTTTTAAAATTACTATTAAATTTGGAGTGAATTATTATCAGATTTTGATCTAATGATAATTTTAAAAGTCGCATCACTTTTGAAGAATAAAAAGAAACAAAAGTTCGACTATGCATGCAGAGTAAAAAATCATGCACCTATAGCTAATTGTTGAATGAGATTTTTGACTATTGATCAGCAGAAATCTAAAGCCCCAAATAATTTCAATGAATTCAAACTGATCCTTAGTGGTTTGATAAGTTTGATTTGTAATTCATTACTTTTGAGTTGTAATTGATTTTTGGTTTTGTCACAAAATTGTCAAATGGGAGTTTGTTAGGTTTTTAGTGTTAGCAATTTCATTATCAAAACATATTTTGTTGTAAGCATTAGATTTAAGATTGAGTTGGGATTGAAATGTAATTGAAGACAAGTAAAAAATTCAAGTGTGGAAGTCTTAGTTGAAGCTCGATTGACCGACATTATGCAACATATCCCATACTAAAATCCGAAACAGTTGGCCAATACCTTGGTCAATCCTCGATCCAACAAGGTAGTGTAGTATGCAATTTAATTCAAAACCCTAGTGCTCGATCAACCGAGCATATGACTCAATCAACCGAGCCTAGTCGCCACTTGTTTTAATTTTCACCGACTTTGACCTAGCTAAAATCTTGATTTTTCTCCTCTTTAGATAAGCATTATAACCCACAACTTATGTTGAGTTAGTTTCTCAATTGTTTTGGAAATGTGTATTCTTGTTCTTGAGCCTAAATAGATAAACACATTCTCCTAGTTTCTTCTTAGCCTTTTAAACCACAGAAAAGCTTTCAGCCATCAGAGTTTTGATTTAAAACGAACAAGGTTCGTTTCGTGTAAGTGATCCATATATAAGAAGGCTAGAGGTGGGAGTGTAGGTATTTTATAGTGGATACCTTTGGAATTGGCTAGCTCTAGGAGTAGTTATTTATTTATTTTATTATTATTTTTAGTATTATTTTATTTTTTTAAGAGTTCTTCAAAAAGATTTCCATTTTGTCACCAAATCTATATTTATTTTTTTGTTTATTGTGATTGTGGTGATTTTGTTTTTGGTAATTGGGTTAACTATTGGCTTGGTAATCAAGGTGTTTGGTTGTTGTCTTCTTCGAATAAAGAGTTAGTTGTATCTCTTGAGGTTTTGTTTGAAAGTGTACTTGGGATTTTTATTTTATTTTTTTAATTGAATAAGGAAAAGGGTTACAAGGGAGAATCTTTACCACTCCTGATCCGAAAGGAAGAGAGAGTGGAGAATCTTAAAAACGACAAAGGGATGGGCTCCCCAACAACAAACCCCAAATCGAAAGAAACCAGTGCAACAATAAAAATACAAGGTAGGAAATGAGTCAAACAAGTGACTCGGTCCTCTCAAAGAGCTACATAAAACAGTTACAGAAGCAAAATGGGTATAGATTAAGGCAAGCCTATCTGTACCCTCACTAAACAACTGCAACAGTCACCAGAAGGAAGCTGAAGCAATGAATGCACTATTTACTACTACCATATATATATACATAGTACGATATATACCTATAGTATATATACCTAGTACATATATGATACACCCCTATACATCAGTTAGATACCTACTATATTACTATATATCTATAAATATATATAATAACATATATACTACTAATATGCTACTAAACCATAATATACTATACTACGAATTTAATATTTATATAGAGAAGCCAGTGCTTCTGGTTACAAAAATCAGATGGCTATCACTATTTTTGGCTTTGTTTATTTTTTACGGAAAATCCTAAGAGCATCTTCATAATAACAGGTAATTTTAGCTACTCAAAAAACTTTCTCCTCTATTTTATTTACTTCTTTTTAATACAATTTTAACAAATAATAATACAAAAAAAAGCTTAGAGACTATATAAAGTTTAGTGCAGCAAAGTGGATGATAAGGCTTTATTTTGAAGTGTTTGTTGGTAGAAAAAAGTGGGTTTTCACGGTGAGAAAAAAAGGTTGTCTTGTGAGCTTGCAGGGGTCAAGAGAAAGCGTGAATGGGCCACTAGTAATTACGGCGGAGATATTTGAATTGACTCCGTCGTTGTTGGTGGTGGAGCTTAAGAGGAAAGGTGGGGACAGAGGAGAGTACGAGGAGTTCTGTTACAAGGAATTAGAGTCCGGTCTACAGGATTTGGTGGTGGAGGAATCTTCCGGTGCTTCACATCTTCCTTCATTCACTGAATATATAGGGGAGTGAAATCTGACTTTTGCAGTTGCTGCTATTGTTATTAGTGATGCAAAAGGGAATATTATATATCTGTGCTGTTACAAAGAAATTATTCACTAAGGATGCTGCTATCGGAGAAGCTCAAGCGGCCCTTTTGACTGTTCATACCGTTGCCTCATGCGGTGTTTATTCTGTTCTTCTTGAAGGGGATGCCCTTAATGTAGTTCTTGCTGTCCAAAAGCCTCACCTGTTTGATGTCTAGAATTTTTTTAGTGTATTTCTGATATCAGTTTGTGTTTGCTTTCTTTCATTGCTGGAAGGTATTGAAAGTTTTTAAGAGTGCTAATTTTAGATTACATAGTTTAGGTAAATGGGTTGTTTTCTGCCTTGTGTTTGGAAGTATTCGCACTATATATCCCATTATATTTTCTCTTTCACCTTAATCAAGAGTGAAAAGAATTCCTTTGTAGCCCTTTTTCCTCTTTTATTAGAAAATAAAATAAAATAAAATAAGCTAACCGGTGCATTTCAACAATATTTTCCCTGAAAATAATTTGCACATGAAAACAAGAAACAATACCTTAAATCCATCAATAGTATAACTTGCATCATGCGTCAGTTTTTCCAAGTAAACTCCTAAAAATGGTCAGGTAGTAAATAGGGTTAAATAAAAAAAACCTTAAAAAAAGGTTAAATACAAAATATATATTTTTTTGTTTTTTAAAAATAGTTGAACCACTCCTTTAGCCAAATTAAAATAGTCAACCACCCATTAATTTGGCCAAAGAGAATGGCTCAACCACAACTTCTGGCCCGCCAAGGAATGGCCGACAACCTTCAAATGGCGAAATAACAATAATTAGGTCATTTGGGGGTTGTCAGCCACCCCTATTTGGCCATAAAATCTGTGGTCAATGGGTGACTTGAGGGTGGATGGCCGAATCACCCCAGATCGTGCAAAATTCTAAAGTTGAGAGCAGAAAATACTGTGCATGTTTGGCAAACAATTCTGATTCTAGTGGGAAAATTGTTGACTTTTGATATAATATAAAGTAGAGGGAATGTTGTAAATTTTTTGTATGAAAAAATGAATTTTTTTATTTTTTAGTGAATATTTTATTTAAATGGTAATAAAAAAATGTTTGATGTGATATAAAAAGTAAAAAAAATTATTAAAAAGTAGTTAATGTGATGTAAAAAATAGGAATGTTTTTTTTGAGAATTAGAGTAGAATTGAAATTGGAATTGGAATTGTTTGCAAAGCAGGGCCACTCTCTTCTCTATCAAGGTACTGTAGATTGCCTAACGATCGAGGGAAAAGGGAAATATGTTTGTTTTTCAGAGTGGTGTTTGGTGAATAAAGCAGTGCCGTAATGGTGTTTGGTGAAATTCGTCAAGAGTAGTGCTAGTCTACTAGATGCCTTTTGATGGGTTGTAATTGCTATTTGCTTTGACAAGTTCGTGTACAGAAGAGGTTGATTGACAAGTCACATTTCACGAGCCACATGATGACAAGTTTATTAAGATATGGTGAAAATTAGCAAATGACTCCTTATCCATGACACTTCTAAAAGTCATCGCTCATGACTTATTGTCCTAGCCTCCACAACTATGTAAGTTGTAGCGGATAACATATTAGCTTCGATAATTACGTAAGTCATCGCTGATAATTATCAACAACGATATATTATTATATTTGTTTCAATAATGTGTAATGTTATTTATGATAATAAAAAATCGTCGCTAATATAAAATATCAGCAATGACATAAAAGTTATTGCGAATAGCCTTTTATGACGAAACAACAACGATTTAATAGTAGCAAACTATCGTCGCTTAAAGTCATTTGAGACGACATCGACGATAAAAACTAAATTTTTTATAGTGGCATTTTTAGGATTTATGAACAAAAAAACTGAATACAATTAAAGTGCCTCCTTACCAAAGGCTAAATGAAACCACAGTGCTAATTTACACTTAGATCTCAAATTGAACATATACTATTTATAAAGAAAAGGAACACAATCCAAATAATAGGATGAAAAAAGAAAAAAGAAAAAAAAAGGGAGTTAGATAAGGTTCATGAGAAAGATAAATACATATCTAAGAGTAGAAAACCTATAGAGATTCTGGCTGCTGCTGTTGTTGTTGCTCACTTCCTTGCCAAGTCCATACAATATCCTTGAGAGAAGGCTTCAAGTCCTGGTTACAGAATTCTGTGTACTCCAATGTGTCCCCCGCTGCTTTCTTCACCTCCACAACATAAAAGGCAGGTGTAACTTCAAATATTTCAGCATCTATTGCAAGTTGCCCTTTTCTCCCCTCTTTGCTTCCCTGCAATGTAACTTTTCCTCCTGTCTTCATCACCTTAAATCTCTCTGTCTCTGCTATTTCTTCGAATTTCGACACGATTGTTGAGGCCGGTTTTTTCGTAGTGAATCGTGCCTGCTGTCTGTGACTCATGTCCTCCTCAAACAAGCCGGATAGATCAAATCCTGGCGAAAGAGAGATAATATCAAAGGCATTCAAACAAGTTAGTCTCATGGGACTCGTTGCCAACGGTGCAAAGGCGGCCTGAACATCCTCTATGACACCATTTGGAGGAGGAGGTTGTATTAAGGCTTCAATCTTCTTGAATCCCTTCTTGAACCAAGTATTCTCCTTCAGCTTTGCGACATCTATTCTTGTGCTTGGGTTGGTGTCGAGAATTCTTGAAAGAAGCTTCCGGACATCTGGCGGGAACCAATGGGGACACCTATTAGAATATAAATTAAATGATTAAATTTATCATTTCTTATAAACTTAACATTTTGAAATAAGTGATGATTTAACGACACCTGAATTCTCCTTTGCTAATCTTCCTATACATTTCCACAATATTAGATTCTTGGAATGGAAGAAAACCAGCCAATAAAACGAAGAGAACAACACCACACGACCATATATCCGCCTTAGCTCCATCATAACCTTTCCTGTTAATGACTTCCGGCGCCACGTATGCAGGAGTACCGCACGTGGTGTGGAGAAGGCCATCTTGCCGCCGAGACTCGCACAACGCGCTCAACCCAAAATCGGAAACTTTGAGATCGCCGTTCTCGTCAAGAAGGAGATTCTCTGGCTTTATATCCCGGTGATACACCCCACGGCTATGACAGAAATCAACGGCCGCAATCAATTGCTGGAAATACTTGCGCGCCACGTCTTCCTTGAGCTTCCCTTTGGCGACCTTGTTGAAAAGCTCGCCGCCTTTCGCGTACTCCATGGCAAAATAAATCTTGGTTTTGCTTGCCATTACTTCATACAGTTGGACGACGTTAGGGTGCCGGACGAGGCGCATAACGGAGATTTCTCGTTTGATTTGATCTATCAATCCCACCCTCAAAACCTTTTGCTTGTCGATAATCTTAACGGCTATATTCTGGCCGGACTTCAGGTTCCGTGCACGGTAAACCTTGGCAAATGTGCCCTGTCCAAGCAAGCGGCCCAGCTCATATTTTTGCATCAATATTGCAGTCTCCTTCTTCTCCATATTGAAGTGAAGTAAAAAAAAAAATGGATGTAAAATTAAACCCTTTTTTTCAGAGATTAAGCCATGGACAGAGGGAATTCAGACCTCGCACGCAGGCAGGGTCAAGGAATATCCCTTTGTGAGAGAGAGAGATGAAGCACCATGAACAAATTTATTGTAGGAAACAGGGGTTGGTTGAGAGGAATTCAAGCTAACAGAAAACCGAATTACTCCAAAAGATTTAGGTACAAAGAATGGTTGTCATTTAAGCCCCTATATAAGGGTGGTAACTAAATGAATATTTTTAAAATTTTGACAAGATTTAATAAAAAGTCTTATTGGGGTGAAATTAAAAAAATTGAAAGATAAATATACTAAATTGAGAGTTTTTAAAATTTAGGGAATTATTTTAAAATGCATGGAATTTCAAGAGGTCTTGTAAAATTTTCTCTTTAATTTATATTCTAACACCTTTTTAAATATTTAACTGAAATGAGATGAATTGTGAAATCAGATTTCGAACTCAAAACATTTGTTTTTATACCATAATAAATCGTCACTTCTCACAAAACTTAAACAAATAAAAATTGTTGAATTTAATAATTTAATCAATATTCTAATATATGTACTAGTGTTATGGCATTGTACAAAGGCGAATTTCGGTGCCCCAGATGGTTTTCATCGGAGCTAACTCGGCTACTTAATCGTCTTCTTGATGCTAACCCTAAAACTCGGATTACAATCCCTGAGATTATGGAAAACAAATGGTTTAAAAAAGGGTTCAAACGTGTCAACTTCTACGTCGATGATGGTCAGCTTTGTAATGTCGAGGATGACAGTTATATTGATGTAGCATCAGCTTTGAACCAATCCATATGGGAATCAGAAACATTAATCAATGCATTTGATATTACTTCATTTCCGATCAGGCCTGCAAGATTGAATGCATTTGATATTATATCATTCTCACGTGGGCTTGATCTTTCCTGGTTGTTTGAGGAGAGTGGGGAGGAGGCGAGGTTTGTGTCGTACGCGCCGGTGTCAAAGATAATATCCAAGCTGGAGGAGATTGCAAA
>FXXK01001107.1:58161-89450 GCA_900184695.1 Betula pendula
CCCAAGGAAAACCATTCAATGGCAGAAAACGGCAGCTACAATAAGGAGAAGAAGAAGGGCAAAAATGAAAACAGAGCTCTACTTCAGGGGCGCTACGAGATAAACGAGCTTTTGGGCGAGGGCAATTTCGCCAAAGTGTATCATGCCTGCAACATTACGTCATCTCAAAGTGTTGCCATCAAGGTCATCGACAAGGAGAAGGTCTTAAACATCGGCCTGACCCGCCAAATCAAGCGGGAGATCCACAGCCTCCGCCGCCTCCGCCACCCCAACATTGTCCAAATTTTCGAGGTCATGGCCTCCAAGGCAAAGATCTACATCGTCATGGAGTACGTCTCCGGCGGTGAGCTCTTCAAGAAACTCACCAAGGGCCGGTTGAAAGAACAAGTTACGAGAAAATATTTCCAACAGTTGATTTCGGCTGTCGGGTTTTGCCACTCGAGAGGGGTGTTCCATCGAGACCTCAAACCTGAAAATCTGTTACTCTATGAAAATGGCAACCTCAAAGTCACCGACTTCGGGTTGAGCACGCTGTCGGATCAGGTGTCTCACACTTTTTGCGGGACGCCGGCGTATCTTGCGCCTGAGGTCTTGCTTTTGACCAAAAAAGGCTACCGGGCGGCAAAGGTTGACGTATGGTCTTGTGGGGTGATCTTGTTCGAGTTGATGGCAGGGTATTCTCCGTTTTATGGTAAGGTTAAATCACAATTTATCCCCGATTGGAAAATGAATTTAAGGTGATTTACGTTTAAAAAAAAAGTTGACTTCTTTTTATTTTTTTATTTTTGATAAGACGAATGGATAAGTTGAGTATTTCAGATAATATATTCTTTTGCTTATTTTCCTGCATTAATGCCGAATCCTCGAATTTTCTTCTTCAATAAAAAAATAACAGAGTCGTAGGATACAACTTCTAATATAGCATCTCTTTCTCAAACTTTAGGAAATAAGCCCACCTTTCCTTTTAACCGTTCTTTTGACAATGTCAATCAAAGAGGTGGCCAAGCATTCGGGCGTTTGAGGTGGCGTTCGGCCAAATTTAGGGCTTTGGTAGGGTTTAGAACACAAATTAAGGATGAATGATTCTGTCAAATCCAAATACATAAATTTGAAATGTAAATATATGGACATTCTTTTTGTTAGTGTTAGTAATTTTTTACATGATCTGCAAATTTAGTACGGACTCAATACAGAATTAGTAGGATTAAGGTTAAGGAGCATGACTCGCTTAATTAAATGAGTTGGGTTAGGATTGTCTTATTTAATTGTATACCCATGTGTCGACACGACTTCAACTCGACCTACGACATTTAGGACAATAATTTTTTACACGAATTACGAATTCGATACTAATTAACATCAAAATTAGCCTCCAATTAGAAATTTGAAGAAAAAGAGTTAGAGCCCATCAAACAGTCCAAATCATTTGAAGAGATGAGAAATATCGTTCCCACATGTGACACCAGCTGTTGAAGTAGATTTTCGCAGGCCGAATTGGACGATAGGGCTCTTGTAAAACAAGGAGAGAATCATTAAAGTTGGCCAAAATGGGAGATAGCGGGAGCCTCTAATGTTTAATCTAGTAGAGCATTCTTACATAAAAGTAAAATAAAGATAGAAAGAGAATGATCGTAACAATTTTAGGGATGTTAACCCCTTTTTATCTTTATCTTTATCTTTTTTCTTTTTTCTTTATCAAACTCTTTGTTTTTTTTTTCTATTCAATCAAACTCTTTGTTTAATTACGACGTGATGGATTTGTAGTTGTTCAATAGTTGTTTATAGGCAAGAGGCTCCTAAGCTTTTAAAACCTCTTTATTGAGCATGCCTTTATGTCAATTAGGCCCAAGGCTTTGGGCCTAATTTTTTTTTTTAATCATAATAAAGTATTGTGTCCAAGGATATAATGGATAACTATTTCGAAACGACTCTTAAAAAAAGAAAGAAACGACGACTCTTAAAAAAAATAGGTTATCTTACGAAAAAGAAATTATTATACAATTAAGATAACAAAGCCTTTAACACATACTTATTCTTAATTTTAATGCCTAATATTTATAACTGATTCATTATCGACTCAGAGACAAATCATCAAAAACAAAAAAAAAACAAAAAAGTGGGGGCAATATTTGACATAGTAAATGCTTTTATAATAATATTATATGTCAATATTGCGTGTCACCAAATCATCACCAGCCACCAGGTCGACTTAATTAATTTGCCATGAACTGCAGCTTTGCCTCTCATGACTTGTGATGCATGCCATGTTTCTCTTTCAAATTGACAACTGAATCCTTCTGTTTTTTTTCCCTTTATGATATAAAAATTAGATATTACCATGCATACGTAATTAATTTGACCATAAAAAACATATGAGCAACTTTTGCCACCTCACAATTGAAATTGTATCATTGTCCATTGATGCTTAAAAAAAAAAAGGAAAAAAAAGAGTCGTATATTCAAATTGATATTAATATAAATCAATATGTAGGAACTGGGAAGTATCAGTGTGGATAAAATGGCGAGATTTTGCAAATTAATGTTTTATACAGTCTAGATTTTTAAGAGGAATATTGTAAACGAATCCTGGCCGGCAACGGAGTGGTGGACTTGATCTGGCATTGGCGGCAGTGCGAAGTATATATATATTGACAACGATTAGGCTAGGTTGCATGAGATTTAAAATGAAAATGACTTTGGCTTCGTGTGCTTCACGAATACACGTCAGCACCATTAAGTGTGTGATACACGTTCTACCCATGCGTAAACATGGTTGAAAGTAGGAGGTCCGACAATTTAGCCTCTAAAAAGAGAGTAATATACAAGTTAATATATTTATAAGGTGAATATTAAAAGTTGATGTGATTTTTAAAATTATCATTAGATTTATAATAGATTATTATTGTTATTTTTTATTCAATGATAATTTTAAAAGTCACATCAAATTTTGGTGGACACAAGATGGACAATAAATTGACATCTATAATTACTCCTAAAAATATGACATGTATCTTTTAACATATGAAAAATACACGTTTTTTTAATAACATGTACTTTGTTAATAGCGTTAATAAGAAATTTATGTCCTAAAACAATTGGGTTGTAAGAGGTTTTGTTAGATTTCTGCAGCCACTCTTCTTGTACCTCATCCAAGAAAAAGAGATGTAGGATGACAAGAACCAAGATATCAAGCCTTTTTTGGTGCTTGTTTAAACTTCAGGATACTTAATACTTCATGTTTGAGACTCTCGACCAGGTTCATGTTTGATTGGGGACATTAATATTTTTTAGTAGTTTGAAGTGACATTGGTATAATTAAATTATTAGAAAGATATTGTCAATTGAATAATTGTTTGAAGAGTATGTAAAAATTATGCTATTTGATCGCTTACACAAGATAGTGTAGGAAATTAATTTTCACTCTTATTGTCACATCAATGGACTTCTTTTTATTTTATTATTTAAATTTTTGTTAAATTGAATAGATAAGTTTGAGGATATGTGAACTTTTCTAAAAAGACAAAAACAAAAAATAGTAATAATAATAATAATGCTATTTCATTGCTTACACAAGATAATATAGGAAATTAATTTTCACTCTTGTCGCCACATCAATGGACTTTTTTTTTTAATTATTTTATTTTTTTGTCATCTCAGCCTTATGAGAGAGAAAGACCGCTTACTGAGGTTGTCCAGAGGTCCTCCTCCCCTCCCCCCCTCTTTTGTTTTTTGATTTTTTCGTACTGTCCAATAGCTGCTGTGCTGCCTTTTGCCTCAGCTTCAGTCACGCCATGCACCACCTCGTCAACCTTTGTTCCACCATCCTCTGATTTGTCTCTTCAAAGCTCAAATCTAGTTTTTTCAAACCAAATTTGGCATCCTCCGCCACTTTATCCAGCGCCTCCGCCCCTGTTCCCTCCACGCGTTGGTGTGTCTACAAGCTCCGAGGAAGATCTCCACCAACGCTGTAGCTGTTGGTTTTTGTTGTTTTACTTGTTTTTTGTTGTCCTGGTCCTTATTTCGAGGTCGGATGTTGTCTCCTATCCCTTAAGGTCTAGGAGTTGTAGGTCGGTGTGGGAGCTTATTTCTCATGATCGGGAATAAGTGAGTGCGAATTTAGGTTAACTATGTCCCAGATTTAACCTTAGATATAGTCTATTCGGTGCAGATATGCTCTTTAACTGGAATTATTCTTAGGTTAGTGGTAGTTGTAGTCATAGACAGGTCTTTAAATGTTAAGATGCTTTTGTCAGATTTATGGCTGTGTAATTTCATAGCGTTTGTGTTATGTTTAATCTGTATTGTATGCTTATAATTATAATGTAAGAGCTTTATACTCCTGATATATTATTAATAAAATTTGGCAAGACGAGGAAGACGCAGACAAGAGAGAGAAAAGAAAAGAAAAAAAAAAAAAAAAACAAAACAAAAACAAAAAGTTAAATTAAAAAAATATTATTTTAATGATGTAGGAAAATATTAAGGGAATCTGTTATGAAGTATTTTTTTATAGGAAGTAAAAAGTAGTTGCTTCCTAAATTTATGGAAAATGGTTGGCGGTTTGGCATCTGATACCAGTTGGCCCTAGCTATTGCAGATACTCTAAAAGATAAGTTTCTTTCTCTAAATGGTTGGGTAGCTACAGTGCTACCCAATGCATTGGATAGCACTGTAGCTACCCAATGCATTATTATAATGCTTAAAAAACGACATTCTCTCTCTTCTCATCTCCGCAACCCATTTCTTCTTCGTCTTGCGGTTTCTCCAACCCATTTCCTCTTCCCATTTCTTCTTCCTCTCACAGTACCGAAGCAACCCATCTCCCTCATCCCCTCAAAATCTTCTTCTTCCACAAAATCTTCAACCCATAAAATTCAACCACAAAATTCAGCAAAATGTTCAACCCAAAAACTGATGCTGAGAAGATCGGTGTTCAACCCAAAAACCATCAATGGAGGAGAGAGAGAACAAAACCCATAAATCAATGGAGGAGAGAGAGAGAGAGAAATTGAGAGGCTCTGTTCCTTGGAGGATTGAGAGCAAAACTCAAAACACATCTCATATTTCAATGGAGAAGAGAGATTGAGAGAGGATGCCGGAGAGAGAGAGACCCCCATCCAAGGCAGCATCATCGATCAAGGTGAAGAGGAAGACGACAACAAATACAAGCACCGTAGTGATGAAGACAAAAGGCCACATCAACGATCAAAGAAGAAATAACATTTATAAACTTAATAGCTTTCAATTTTTACTTCTTATATTTGGGGAGGCATTTTTTTTGCCAGGAGTTAAAATGAAAATGGAGGTAGTGAGCTTGATAAATGACAATTTTTGTGAGTTTTCTCTAACTCTTAAAGAAAAGCTAAAAATAAAGTAACTAATTAAGAATGTTATTAGAGCACTAGTATCAGATGCCTATAACTGATTCATTCTCTAAATATTGGAAAATTTGAAAAAAATTACAAAAGGTTTATTCATTTTTTAATATAAACTCTAATAATTATTTATGTCACTATTTACTTTCTTTTAAATATTATTTTCTAATCATTTTTTTTTATGTGAAAGAGAAAGAAAATAAAGAGAAATAATAATAAGAAAAAACTTAAAGGCTGCTATAACAAATTTTTATATAGCTAAATATAGTTACTATAGCTAATATAAAAGCACTGTTGAATATGCTTTTAAGCGAGAAGGAAGACTACTTCCACTGTTTAACTAGCCATTAAAAAAAAAAAAACCGAGAAATGATGTACAAATATATTAAAAAAAAAAAAGTTAGGAGAAGGTAATAGTTTATATGCCTTTGATAATGGGCTGGGCCGAGAATGAGTCGATGTAGCTGAAGACTCCAGGACTCCTGATTCTATAAACCAAAAAGCAGGCTTGAACCAAGCCCAGGTGAGATTGGGTATTTACGTAGGGACATAAAATCATGGGCCTTGGTGGTAAGTTGCATGCTTTGTTCAAAGGTTGGTAGAAAAGAAGAAAAAATATATATAAATCATGCTTTCCCCTTATTAAATAGAAAAAGAAAAAAAAGAAAAAGAAAAAAAGACATCTTATAATTATCTTTTCATCTTACGATGGGACTTTATAATTCTTACTTTGATAAAATGTTAGTAACTATTGCATCTAAAGCCTTATTTTTCTTCATCTGGCAAACTATATGAAAATTTGTTTATCCAAAGACTTTCTTATAATTTATCTGTTTATTATCTATGGCAACTTTTTGTATATTTCATTTCTTAACCTTCTAGCACGACCCATAATTTTTTTTTTTTCCTGTTCTTTTACACAACAGCAATTGGCCACCTTTTTAATCCTTTTTATTTCCCAATTGATAAGCAATTGATCATGTCACACTAAATTAATTATATGACTTTCTTTCTTTCTTTTGTTTTTTTGTTTTTTTTTGTTTTTTTTGTTTTTGTTTTTTTATGGGTTAACTTATATAAAATTTAAAACTGCAATACTTTATTGATCTCATTTCTCCACCTTTTTGTTTTTGTTTTTTTTTTTTTTCTTTCTAATTACTTTCTTATGACTTTTCAATCAATTTCTTAATGGATAATGTTAATGGTCCTTGAAACTTGACACGTGTTCAAATTTAATTTTCCAGGGCCCTTGGCCAGTCCCAAGGGGTCTGGAAAGCCATGGCCTTCTCAACCCCCGTGTAAAAAAAAAAACTTTCTTAACGGTTGCCTCTCAAAAAAGAAAAAACAAATTCACATCTAACCCCTAGGTTAAATTCTTATCTTTCATCCCTAGTAATATGACATGCCACACACACTTGATGGACAAAGACATGACAAGACTTCCTTTCAATATGTGCATGCTTGAAATTATAATTTTTTTTTTAAAAAAAGTTGTAATACTCCAAAATATTAATAAAAGTTTAAAGTATAAGTTTTAATGAAAAATACTCATCATTTTAAAATTTGTCAAAGAGAATTATTATTTTTGAAAAAATCACACCAACCAAACGTTCATGCCTCTCTCTTCGAACATTTGATAGTGTCGTGTAGCATTGTTCATGTTGCCCACACGTCTGCACAACCATCAATACATCGAACGTTTGATGAAAATATTAGAACCGTTGAATAATAGTACAATCGAATGTTTGACACTGTATACAAAACATTCGATGTAGTCTGAAAAGGCACTTTAAATCCTTAAACTACCTTAGCTCGATTCCACCCCTATAATATATGCCACCCTCATCCTTCATAAACCATCACAGAACATCAAACACTTAGAGCATCATTGAAGAGTGACAGAAAGAGAGATGTTGAGAGAATGGGCATCTTTAAATAATATTATCCTCCTCAAGGTAACCTTCGATCCCACACCATTTCTTTATGTTTTGTATCACTAATTATGTTATTACTAAGCTTGTTACAAGTTTTAAAAAAAGTATGTTAGAGTTTAAAACATTTTATAACTAAATGTGTTAAAAACCCTAAAACGATTTTAGGTTATGCATGTTCTTATGTTTCATCACGATGACAAGTCTTGTTGTAATTGTTAAATGTTGGTTTAAACTTAGGTTTGGTTAATAGTAAGGTTTATGGGTAGTTTTGACAAAATCATGCATTTTGACCATTATCAAACGTTCTACCATTTTTGGTCAAACGTTCAATTTTCAATGTCAAATGTTCGACTTAAATGCCAAACGTTCGACATTTTAGAAATACATAGTTAGGGTTTTTGACTTATGATTAAGAACTTTTAAGTGTTTAGAATAGTACTCTTAGTGTATTGTTGAGTTATTTCATAGTAGCAGAATCTCAAAATGTTTGCAGAATTGAATGAGCGTTTGAGGTAAGTAAATAACTGAGTATAAAATTATATATGTTAAAAGTGCGATATATCAATGAATTGAGCACGTTATGAGCCATATCTTTTACATTTGATAAATTGCTTATATTATTATTTGAAATGAATGAACAATACTTGCATCGGATGACATAATACGAAACAGCCATAAATTACCATTATACAGGTTAATACTATCATCAAAGAATTTATTGTTATATGAGTCTAGGATCCAAAGGTAAGTTATGAGTAATTAGCGCACAATTATTTGAATAAGGTTACTATTATGTAGGGTTGTACTACTGGTTGTTGCTACGGTTATTCCTTACAAACTGTAACCAGGATCTCCGATTATTTAATTTTAAGTAACCGCAACTGCAATGGTAGGTCAATTGTGGTTGCTACTAATCGGTTCTAATACGGTTTTAAATTGGTTATTGAAACTGGTTACTAACAGATAACTAGTTTTCAAATAATAGACTTTTTGGGTTATCTTTTAATTTTTTTGAGCTATTTTAAACTCAATTTTTTGTTCTTTTTAGAGCTATTTTATACTCTCATAAAATTGAAATAAAATAAAAATTATACCTCCATAATTAAATTAATTATGTTACATAGTATAGTTTTTTAAGGTTTTATATATATATATATAAACTAGTTATCGGTTAACCGGTTTTTCCAATATTTATAACTAGTAACTACAATATATATATATAAGAAAACTAACTACAATATATATATATAAGAAAACTGTTGCAAGCGGTATTTTTTTTAAAAAAATATTTAGGGAAGGTAAGTAACTATATAGTAGCTATTGTGAATACTCTTAAAAAAGCATATAATATAAATTTGTAAATTTTATTTTAAAACTACATAGATTTATTTGTTACAAAGTCAAACTACATGGATCAACTTAACATTTCTCTTTTTTTTTTAAAAAAAAAAAAAAAATTCCAACAACGAAAATTAAACTTTAGCAAAATTTCAAATGGCCGAAAATATATTTCAATTTTTTTTTTCTGTAATTAACTCTATAACATTTTAAACTATCTTGTGAAACCTTTTATAAACAAACATGTAAATGGATAAACTATTTAAATCACGTTTCCATGTCAAGTACAATGTCGGAAACTTTTAATACTGTCATTTCAATTTAGACAATATTTCAACACAAATAAAAAAAAAAATTAAAAAAAAAAGTGTTCCTTGCGCCCCCTTCCCCCCATGTCTCACGCGTGGTAAGATGACCGCCTTGTACACTTCCTAGCACGTGTAAATGGACAAGTAATCATCTAGTATTTTTATGCGTTTACGTACCCAATTGCGTGCTGCGAAATCATCACCGACCATCAAGTTGACTTGCTTCCACAAGGGTGTCACGATTGCTCTGTGATCCCCGTGACATGGCCGCCCAAGACACCGCCCCAAAATAACTAACTACAAAAAATTGCCGGGTTATATATGGTGTGATTATGCAGTATTGTACGGTGATCGAACGGTTGAAGAGATGTTTTATACGGTAGATTGCGTTGCATGGGATTTAAAACACAAATCACTACGTCTACGTGTGGTGAACGAATACGTGTCAGCACCACTCCTGTGAAAAGGTCCAGCTAATGATGAAAATTGTGACAGGTTTGCAACTTTCGCTGGAATTAGGTAAAGCCGCAGATGTTTTTAATTATTTTAATTTTTAAAATTTTTGTCTTTAAGTGGATCCATTTAGGTGGCAACATGACGATCGTTGATTTTAAAGTCTATTAAAATATGTTGTTTTTTTTAAAATATTTTTTTAATATAAGACGTCAATTAATCTCTTTATAATTTTCTAATATTCGATACAATTGAGAAAATACAAACCAATTAACTTGTCTTGGTAGACTTGTTGGTTTATACTCTACTTTTCCCAGGGTTTTGGAGTCAGTCGACACCCAAAGAGCCGTTAGAAGTCGTACTTCCATATACAGACGTATACAGTATGTCTTACCAGAAAAAAAAAAAGAAAAAAAAGAGAGAAATAAATAATTTCGTAATGAGAAAATAGTAATCAGGGAACTTGCTTAGACCCAAAAAAAAAAAAAGATTAAAAAAGAAAATTTTGGGGGAAAAATACCATATATTTTAATAAGACATGACACCCATTTTAAGCACTTAAATTGGATTATTAATGATTAGGTAGCTTTGTTAAATCTTGGAAAATACTTGTCACAAACTTTTCTATTACTCCATCTAAAACATAGTGCCTTTAAAGACCATCATTTGATGATTTATTTATACTCTAATTCATCATTAATAGGGTAATGTGATGATTTTGGTCTGCCAGAGATGGTTATCAAAATGTTTCTGTAAACTTCTCCAATACTTACGTGGCAACAAGGAGGAAGAAACATAGACGTAAATACAAGAATTAAGAAAAAACAAAACAAAAAAAAAGAAAAGAAATAATAATAATGAAGGGGGTCAGAGGGATATACTAATATACCCTACGTCCTATAAAAATAATCTCGTCCCCCAGTAGCAGCCGCCTGATTTCTCATTACCTTCCAAGAAATTAAAAAGCAAAAAATAAAAAAAAACAAACGATGGAGGCACATGATGACCAATAAGTCCTCCACCATCAGGTACCCCCACCGCGTCCGTTTTTCATTTTGTGATATCCAATGGCGAACAACAGCAACCACAAACCCACAACCACGAAGAAGGAGGCGCAGGCGCTGCTCCTCGGCCGGTTCGAGGTGGGGAAGCTTCTCGGCCATGGCACCTTCGCCAAGGTCTACCATGCCCGCAACGTGAAGACCAACGAGGGCGTGGCAATCAAGGTAATAGACAAGGAGAAGATTCTCAAGGGTGGCCTTATAGCCCACATCAAGCGCGAGATCTCCATCCTCCGCCGCGTCCGCCACCCAAACATCGTGCAGCTTTTTGAGGTCATGGCGACAAAGTCCAAGATCTTCTTCGTCATGGAGTTCGTCCGCGGCGGGGAGCTCTTCAACAAGGTCGCCAAGGGCCGTCTCCAGGAGGACACAGCTCGCAAGTACTTCCAGCAGCTGATCTCTGCCGTCGGATTCTGCCACTCCCGTGGCGTCTTCCACCGCGACCTCAAGCCCGAGAATCTCTTGCTCGACGAGAATGGCGATCTCAAGGTCTCCGACTTCGGCCTCAGTGCTGTCTCCGACCAGATTCGCCAGGACGGCCTCTTCCACACGTTTTGCGGTACACCGGCGTACGTTGCCCCTGAAGTTCTGGGCCGGAAGGGCTACGAGGCCTCCAAGGTCGACATCTGGTCTTGTGGGGTTATACTCTTCGTTTTGATGGCTGGGTATTTGCCCTTTCACGACCAAAACATCATGTCCATGTACAAGAAGATTTACAAGGGCGAATTTCGGTGCCCGAGATGGTTCTCGTCGTCGCTCACCCGGCTCCTTACCCGTCTTCTCGATACGAACCCGGAGACCCGGATTACGATCCCAGAGATCATGGAGAACAAGTGGTTCAAAAAAGGGTTCAAACACATCAAGTTTTACATAGAGGATGATAAGCTCTGCAATGTCGTGGAGGGGGAGGAGGAGGAGGAATGTGCAGATGATGAAGATTCGGTCTCGGACCAGTCCGAATCGGAATCGGAATCTGGGTTCGAGACGAGTCGGAGTCTGATTAGGAGGACGGCCACGTTGCCGAGACCGGCGAGCTTGAACGCGTTCGACATCATATCGTTCTCGCGCGGGTTCGATCTCTCTGGGTTGTTCGAGGAGGGAGGGGACGAGGCGAGGTTCGTATCGGGCGAGCCGGTGTCGAAGATCATATCGAAGCTGGAGGAGATTGCGAAGCTGGTGAGCTTCACGGTGAGGAAGAAGGACTGCCGGGTTAGCTTGGAGGGGTCGAGGGAGGGCGTGAAGGGACCCCTAACCATTGCGGCGGAGATATTCGAGTTGACGCCGTCGTTGGTGGTGTTGGAGGTGAAGAAGAAAGGAGGTGATAAAGAAGAGTACGAGGACTTCTGTAACAGAGAGTTGAGACCCGGGTTGCAAAATTTGATGCTAGAGGAAACCGCTTGTTCGTTTCCTCCACCTTCAATTGCTTCTTCATTTCTACCTTCGGATACTGATGAGTAGAGGGAGAGATGGAGAGAGAGCGAGAGAGAGAGAGAGAGAAGGAAGGCAAAAGGGTATGCTTTTCTCTCTCTGGCTCGCCTTTTTCTTTTTCTAAATCTTGTGTATGATATCAATATATGTTTTTCCTTTTTTTGTTTTTGTCTTTCGAAGTTCTCTTTGATTGTTCTGCTGTGTTACTTAGGTGGAGCTTTAGGTTCTTCTATGATTTGAGTTCTATTCTTGTGTCGAGAATCCGACATTAGCTTATAAAGAATGGAGTACATATTTTCTACATATCTTTGCATTTTGGTGGGTGACTCTGTATTATGTGTTTGATTATCTACCGAACTGTTCAACCTTGAAGTAGAAACTAGAAATAATCCGGACTTCATGATCAGTTATTTAGATTATGCTGACAATTGTTTGGAAGTGACCGTGTGTTGATACAAAATTAGATGCTTGAGCTGGAATGCTGGACTTAAAATGGATATTACTTCTTTTGTTTTAATCAGTTTTGCAAATTTGAAGAACAGTATTAATGAAGATTGCATTTCTTCATATGTAATCTAGCAGAATCTCACAAAATCACTAATATGAGGGTTTAATTCAAATGATAGGAAATTATATTGAGTAACTTATAGAAAAGAACTTGTGGAAAGTTGAATTTGGATTAATCAATGGAGACCACTTGAGTGATGGAGTTTACTTTGATGTTAATTTGAAGAACTGAAACTTGTTTTGGAAGCTTTGAGAGAGCAATTTATGCACAGGGATTCTGATTTAGAGCTGCTTTTTATGGGAAAAAACATTATGTAGTTTACTGTTGCTGCTGATAGTACTATATCTATATGCTTTCTTTTTTTGATAAAAATATTCCACCTTCCTGTAGTTGGGGACTTCAAATACAACCTCAATCAGTTGTGATGGGTTCCCTGATTTCTCTAGTTGATGAATTGCAACGCAATCATATGGGCATACTCTGCTTACCTGTTGAAGAAATGAAAGAGGGAAGTCAATTTATCACCTAAATTTGGTGAAAAGTTGTGGTCAGGATGGACACCTGGAAGGAGACGTTGGCAAATCTTATGAAATTGCTACAAACAGATAATCAGTCTGTCACAAGTCATGTCATACTCGTGTTTCTAATAATTGCACATTGATAAAATGCATAAGAAAAAACCATATTTATCTGATAAATAGGGTTTTTTTCTTATGTTTTACAAATATGTTTTCACAATTGTTTTCACAAATATGTTTTACAAATACAAATCTCATCCTTGTGGTCTGAGTTCTGATGGTAAGCCCTGGATCACACTGTCTGCACTTCTTCTATAAGACAACACACGGCATCTTCAGTCTTCTTAGAACAATGTTTGATTGGGCTGTGTGTGAGTTTCTGTGGCCGACTTCACTCCGGTCGCTAGCCCCGTCCTCAGCATTTTCCTCCTTGTGGTTAAGGTAACGACTTGGGGCATGGCCAACTCCTATAGTGTGACGGGCGGTGGTGTGTACAAGGCTTGGGAACGAATTCACCTAGCGATTCCTGCAACGCGCTGGCGAGTTTCAGCCAACAATCCGAACTAAGGACATATGCACAGATCTTTAATATCGGTTTGATGATGTTTTTAACTTCATAACATTTGGCTGGTTTGTTCATGACACAATGTTAACATCGAGAACCGGTTTCAGCGGCTGTATTTTATGCTTTGGTTGTTGTAGTACTCTTGCTTCCTGAATATTGCAACATTAATAAAACTCTGTTTCTTGATGATGCCAACTAAATGTTTTGAAGCGGATAGAGCGGTTGTCCTTGTTGCTTTGATGATGTTGCAGTTTTGGCCGAGAAATTTAATGAGTCATTTGCTTTGACACAATTGATCAAGGCATTGCCTTTTCATATCATTGCACGTAGCCCCTTTGTCGCGAGGGTTGCAAACAAAACGTGAAATCACATATTCTGAAAAAAAGAAAAATATCCAACACAGAGAAGAAACTTGGCACGATTGATTTACTTTTTGCCATTCCAAATATAGATGATAGCAGTTGCATGGACGACTGATAAAGCTCCAGTCATATCGCTGTGTCTGGGGCAATGTAACATAGCATGTGCTTAGGTACGATTTATTTGTGTGCAAAAGTTAAAAGAGACTTCAAAGCAAGCTCGTGTTCTCTAAAATTTATTTGTAATTGTTAGAATATAGGCTATATAATTTATATTTTTGGTTGATGTTGAAATATTTTTTATTTAGGGTGAATTATAATTAAATTTAAGAAATTTGATTATCATATTTGTATTTATTTTATACCTTATATTTAAGAACCTTTGTATTGTAGATGAAGAAAAGTGAATGAGGACAATATAACTTTAAGGGTCTTTTAAAGTGGTTGAAGTAGGTATCTAATACTGAATCACTGATAATTCTTTATCTTTTTTTCTTTCATGCTTTCGCTCAAATTTAATTATAATTATTTTTAAATAAAAAATATTTTAATATCAACTAAATATAAAATATACATAAAATATTTCATGAATATTCTAACACTAATGTTTTACACAAAGTCTAAAATTTATAAATAAACAAAGTTAAAAGACTTTGTTTCAGAAAAAAAACAGAAAAGGTGTTTGAAAAAAAGAAAAAGGACTTTGTGCGGGAATGGCCTACTGGTCTCTACATGGCTCTGCCACTTTGACAGACTGTCCATTAATCTCTAAATAAAACCTGGTCTTATGTGGAAAATGAGTTTTAGTTTTAGATTGGTTTTTTCAAGGGAAATCTGATTTGAGGTTTTGAGAACATAATAAACGTTTGGCAAAAGACTTGGCAAAATACTGGACTGAACTGTTTATGAACTTTAATTTTTTTTAAAAAAATATTTTCACTTTTTATATTATATCTACTTTTTAACAATTTTTTTTTTTCACTTTTTATATCACATAAAACACTTTTTATTACTATTCAAATAAAATACTCACTAAAAAATAAAAATTTTCATTTGTTCATACACAAAATTTATAACATTTTTTCTATTTTATATCACTTCAAAAATCAACAATTTTCTAACTTTAATCCAAATCATTTGCCAAACAACCCTAAATTTGTGTTTTTGGTTTCAAATATATTTTTGGGAACTGGTTTTAGAAACGTTGTTTTCAGACCTGGTCATACAAACAACGTTATGTCAGGTTTGAACTGAATCTGTCCCTCAATATCTTCAGCAAAGTTGTTTTTACAGCTGGTCATCCAAATGACTTTTTGGTGGATGGAGTTCAATTTTCGGGTTTTAAAACTTGGAAACTATTTTCAAAGGACCTAAATGGAAGCGGCCGTAGCTTTCTTCAACTAGACATGATAGATATAAATAATAGCCACACTTGTAATTTTTATTTTTCTATAATTTTTTTTTTTATTTTTTTTCCAGCCTCTGTTTAGGTATCCTATGACAATGCCGCATAACCGTTCATCACTGTCGGCATTAAAGAGAGACAAGGGAGTGGGGGACCCGTTTTCTAGTGGGATATCAATTGTGTCTCATGGCACTCACAAATAATGATGCATTATTGTTTTTTTTTTTTTTTTTTTTTTTTTTAATAATGATGCATTATTGTTGATGTCTTTCTTTCGCAAACTAACCTGGTCAAAGGGTTACTTGGGGTGCATGCTGAAATTAAACTACTACTACTCTAAAATAAGTTATTACAAACCTCTAAATTGTCGTAAATACAGGCTGCAAGTACTTAATTTTACACTTACAAGTGATAACAAATTAGGCCACAAGAGTAGGGTTAGGGTATACGTGGGTCAAAGGAAGATAACTTCAAGAGCTTTATGAGATACGTGCTTATAAGTGGTCACCTGCCATGCCACATCCTCTATCTGTTTGTAGAATTATACTTTTATATATATGGCCTATATACAACTCAAAGTCCTCCAATAAAGATTTAGAAATAAATTTTAAGAGGTTGGTTCAAGTGGTAAGAGTCTTTGTTATTGTAATAATTCTTGAGGTCTAAAGTTCAAATCCCTTTAAATGCAAACAATTCATTAGAGCTAGTCCGCAGGCAAAAACTAGAATATTATCTTATCTGTGTGGAGGAGACACTTTATACGGGTCTAAAATTTATTTTACAAAAATGGATACATAAAATAACCTTGCCTTAGAGGAGTTTTTTGTCATTAAAAAAAAAAAGATATATAGTTTTGAGTTGAAGCTTATGCCACATGAATCTTCGGAGTTAAGCAAATAATTCTGTGTTTCTGTCCATGAACTTCCATTAAAGTACTGGCCGTGTTATTTGTTTTAATTTGATGATTATGCACTTCTATTTGGCAAATTAAGAGGCAATTATGTTGGGGCAGCATTTAGGTGATTGTTTTAGTGAAGCTGAAGAGAAAAGTCAAATTGACTGTCCAAATTGCTGAATGGCCACTGTCAAAAGGGTTAATCAAATAAATTTAATTGGAAATTAAAAAAAGACGTTTAAGCTATCACAAGCCTTTGGCCTCCTCCAAATCCTTTTCTTTTTATTTATTAATTTTAATACAAATGTTAAATTTAGGACAAAATCTCTTCTTATTATATAGCTCATTGCTTTGAAAATTATATCACGCGTTTTCGGAGTGCACAAACTCTTGATTTGACATTCATGATTAAGCTGCATTAACAACAATTATATTTAAAACAATATTTTATTTGACCGTTTTTTTTTTTCTATTCAATATTTTATTTGACCGTTAAAGCCAAATTGCATCTGCGCAACGAAGAAGGAAACCAGTTGTAGAACACAAAAATCTTCGTAGGTATTATCTGTGTTTTCTGTTTTGGGAGTTAGTTATTGAGCGAAGCTCGCGATTTAACGATCAAATATTTAGAATAGTTTAGATATTGATTTAATGATTAGTCAGTAGATTCTAGCCCGGCCTTTATGCTCCTTAAGTCCTGTCGATGGTGAGTTTGAAGTACTGTTTGACGGTTAAAGGTGAATTCGGACACTTTGATAAATTATTTTTTTATTTTTTTAAAAATAATCTAGAAATGTGGAAGCGAGTGGTGAAGTTTTCATTTGCGTCACAACTAGGGGTGATAATTTTTTACATGAACCCGACATGAATGCGAACATGACACGAAAATATAGGGTTTGAATTTATGTTAGTCGAGTTCAGGTCATAAACGAATCACCGTTTATGATCGTTTAGTAATCGGATTAGATGGGTCACTCGCTGAGTGACCTGTTTATTTTTATTTTTTATTATTTTTTTAAAATATAAAAGAAATTAGAGACTAACATAAACGGGTCGGGTCGTGTCATGTCATTTTTTGAATTTTTTTTAATCCAAACTTACTTAATATGGGTCGAGTTTACCTGATCCAAACAAATAATCAGGTCGGGTTTATCCGACCTGCCAATTAAATGGGTTGACAGATCACGTCGTGTTAACCCGTTAAAATTACAGATCATATTCAGATTGAGACTTAACAAATTGATAGATTAAGTGAGTCAATCTAAACCCAAAATGCCTACATATTTTGCCAGCCCTTTCCAACATGATTAAAATTCCCTCGGCCACATGCCTAATCTAATGTACATAAAAACCAGAGTCAGCTAAGAAAAGTCAAGAAAATGTTTGGTAGAAAAAGGGTAAGGGGGATCTATCGGAGGTGTACGTTTAGACTCAGATTTTTGACTTATAAGATGGTTCTGTGGCTTTACCTTTTTGCCACGTTGTCAGTGGAGTAGGTTGTGTAGATAGCCAGAATCCAGATATACGACCATTGATGTTTTAGGTCGTCTGTGGAATTTATACAATGCTTAGAAAAATCAAAGAAAAAGATTTTTTGTTTTTTTGAAACGTGTTTCCTTTGATGTTTTAGGTTGTCCAATCAACGCGTAATTTAGGTTGTTATCCAAAGACATCATTTTCCTTCCACAGTCTTCGATCTTCTTTCGTGTAAAGATGAGAAAAGAAAGAAGTGATAGCGGTTATCACACATAGCTTTAATTCATTGGAAATTTTGAGATTCTGGAGAGATAAGTTGAATAATGCAATCAGTTGTTGGCCTTTTTTTTTTTTGAATAAGAATAATGACATGTTGATATTATAAGAAGAGTAATTATATTCATCAGTCTGGGCTGAATGAACAGTCATTCAGCCCAAGGCTTTTTTCCTATTTTTGTAGATTTTACATGATTTAAAAAAGAATTTTTTTTTTTTAATTTTCATACAGCCTGATTGAATGACTGTTCATTCAGTCCAAACTAATGTGAATCTCGGCTCTTATAAGAATGGTAGGACCGGTTTGGCAATTCTCTTTATTTTCAATTTTCTTAAAAAAGAAAAAAAAGTTACTCTCTTTTAAACCCAGCCCATAAACCTTGAATATACAAAGAATAGTGGATCTATTTAAATAACATAACAAATTTGTTAGATGAAATTGTGAAATTGAAAAAGAGTAGGGCCATGGAGAAAAGGAGGCGATGCCGGTGGGGTGGAAGCTGGTTTTTAAAGTGATTTGTTTGAAAGAAAAAAAAAAAAAAAAAAAGACTAAAAACAAAAATTTTAACCAACAAAGCCAAGATTTGAAGAACTCTAATCGCCGATACCAACTTTCACTACAAAAAATAAGCATTATATCGATGTTCATTTATCAGCGTTTATATTTAAAATACTGACACCTTATTTTTTTTGACACATCTTATACAAGCATCGAAAAAAGTAATGTCGGCATGGTTTTTTTTTTTTGTTTCTTTTTAGTGTCTACACATCGAACCGGAAGGCAAAATTTTAGTACTGTGATTTGTTTTGATTTTAAATAAAATTAGCCACTCATACATATTGGTGAGTGAGATGGATGGGAATCTACAATTTTTATTTTTTTTTTCAAATAATGAAGATTTAAACTTACTATCTAATCCGATTCCATCCCCCCAGCTAGGTGACAGTCTATTGAGGAATTGGACCCTAAACATATTGGGTCCAATTGTTCTGCTTGGGCTCTCCTTTTTGTGGCTTATTTAATTAGTGACTTCCTGATGTTTGAAAAGTTTGTCATCCAAAAAAAAAAAAAAAAAAACACAAGAATTAAGAGAGAAGTTAGGAATGTTCGACAAAATTAAACAAAAAAAAAAAAAAAAAAGAGTTCAGAAATGGTATGATCTGAGATTGATTCCGTTCAAAATCAGGAGTGCGATGGTTTGAGCATCTCTAACAATATGAGTTATTTTAATATTTTAAAAAATTCTTTATAAAGATTAATGCTTATATATATAATTAGTTTTGAATTGTCAATCAATCAACTTGACTGTATATGACAAAGATCGAAGCTTCATGGAAGCAACATCAATACATCATCGTTCATTGTAAATTGCAAGTCATTGTCAAATGCTTGCCATATTGCAAACGGCAATTAAAAAACAAATCTATTTCCTAGGAACACCCACAACATTTTTTTAACGTACAAGAAGCTTCCACGTAACCTAACAAGATTTACTTAATCGACAAAAAAATAAAAATAAAAAACAAAAATCATTGAAAGGAAAAAGTACGAAAGACACGAAAGCTAAAAAGACGACCACAAAATTCTCTATAGAGTCCCCCACTTCTATGGTCCAAAAGTGACTGGTAAAGCAGTTAGTCCTAACATGGACCCTATTCCTAAGCAGATTCGTTTGCCATTCACCAACCCTCTTTATTTATTTCTTAGTCTTCCCTTTTTCTTTTTTTTTTTCCTCATTTTTGGTGATCGGAAAGCAATGATCACCAACCTCTTTATTAACTTGTTAAGTTAATTAATCGATCCCATAGGTAATTAATTTTTCTACTATTTTTTATTTTTATTGTATAGTTATATAAGATATAAGCTTAAAACTGATCTTAGTATTAGCAGTAATATATATCACCTTTAACAAGGTACCTTAGGACACAGTATAAACAAATACATTATTAAATCATTACTTATTTCAAAAATTTAAGAAATAAATGAATTTACTAATTTAATTTATATTTTAATATTTTCCTTAAAAAGTGAGCTCAATAAGTAAAATTTGGTAAATGACAGAGTTAGGGTTTAAAATTAAAATTTCTACTATAATATTATGTTAAATAATTACTTATCCAAAAAAAACTTAATCTAATAAAAAAATAGTTAATCTTTTAATTATATTCTAATTTGCATGACTATATTTGATAAGTTTAGGGCATGCCACTTTGTTCCACAATCTTCCCGTATCGCTGTCTCCTTTACAATATGCATTCAACAATCTTTTGCTGTCTTTCTCCACTTTTACATGTACTTAGCTTGTCAGACCCACCACTTTGGAAATTTTAAGAGTACTCCAAATAAGCTGGACAATGATGTCTAATTAATCAAAATTTACAAAATTTGCACTTCTCGCATGCCCAACAAAATATTACTTTAATTCAATCTATTAATTAGTTAAAATATGTTTAAAATACATGTAAAAATTACATAATTTTATTAAAAATATAAAAATACATGTCACCTTAATTGACTAGATTTTTTTAAAATAAAAAAAATAATAAAAAAAAATCTTTCAATTCAATTTGTAGGATAACTTGGTCCACAATCGCATTTGTGTTCACTTGACTACTAACTCAGAATTGCATTAGCTTGTCCAATTAACCTCGTGCTTTAAGAGCAAACAATTGAGAATGCAACTCCTCCTCTATGTTCATATAAAAACTCGACTCCTATATATTTTTTATGTGAGAAAGTGAGTAATAAATTCATGAAAGTACTTCACTCTTTTAAACCCGATCTTACGTAGAGTTGTCAATTTTTAACACGATCCATGAATTCAATACAAAATTAATAGATTAGAGTTAAAGAGTATGATCTGTTTAATTAAATGAGCTAAGTTAAAATTAACCTATATAATCTTATACTCATGTTTCAACAACTCAAACCCAGCATGCAAGTACAAATTGCCAACCTTAATTTTACTATATAACAATTTAAAATAAAATAAAAAATACTAAAAATTCTCCGACAACAGAGCAACCTGTCATTTTTAAATAAATCTAAACTAGTATCATGATTGAAAAGTTGAAAAAGACTTATTTTGAAAGTTGTTGCTTGCACTCTGATGAGGGTATCTAACCACTATGGAAGCAATTAAAATTTTGCATTGTAGAATCATTTTGCCATCAAAAGCATTAGAAATGCATCCTGACAAACTATGGTTTTGGAGTGGAGTACCCACTAAGCATTCGGCTAGAGGAATGTTTGACTATAGTATTAGGGACAAATTAGCGTACAAAAGTGACAACTAGACCAATAAAATAACGTGTCCAATTGTTCTGTTGGACCACTATGCACCATAATCATGTGTCCAATTATTGAATTAAAATCCTCTAGAAAGGGTCCCGGCCGAAATAATACCCTCACTAAACTCCGGTTGGTCCAACTACGTAACTAGGAAAACTACACATGCACAGGGTATCATCTCTTTTTCTTTTGTAAAAAAATCCAAAACAAAAAAGCAAAGAAAAAACAACGGAATAAAGCAAAAAACAAAGAAATAAAACGATTTAAAAAAAAAGGCAAAGAAAAAGAAAAAGAAAAAGGATAAATGATTGGGAACCCTCGCATAAGAGACAAGCAATAAGTGGGATTCTCTGCCCTTCTTTGCCCATCTCAACCTCACCGACCCCACTTCCATTTGTCCAACTTTTTTTTTTTTTTCCTTCTCTCTCTCTTTAATTTATGCCTATACATCACAAATCAAAAATAACAATTCAGAGATAAAACTTCAACTCCTAAAACCACGCGCCACCAAAGCGCGTGTACACCCATCGCCTCAAACACTACCGACACGTAGGCTCACGTTGTGCGCGCGCTATGAAATAGCGTGGGGGAGGGTGGAACACGTGAAGCGCCGACGAGGCGAGTCGACTCAGCTCAAGTCCACCGTAGGTGCGGTGGGGTGTATGTGCTTGAGCAGGCCCAGGATCTGTTGCATTGTGGGCCTCTTCCCAGGTGACTCGGCCGTACACAAGTACCCGACTCGGAGGCTCTCCACCATCTCGCCCACCGAGTCGTCCCCTCCGACTCGCAGCCTCGGGTCCAGCGCATCCGAACCCAGCCCTTCCCTCACCAGCCTCCGGACCCACACCACTGTATCCGCGGACCCCACTCTCCCCGTCAGCAGCTCCATCAGCACCACCCCGAAACAGTACACGTCCGTCTCGGTGTTACAGTTTCCGGTATCCGAGTCTCGCATCCCGATATTTCGGAACCCGAAATCCGCGATTCGGGGCTCAAAATTGTCGGAGAGCAAGATGTTGGAGGCTACCAGGTGGCCGTGGACCACGGGCTTGGACCCGGCGTTGTGGTGGAGATACGCGAGCCCACGCGCTACGCCCAAAGCGATGCGGTGGCGCGTCAGCCACAGCAATTTCTCCGGAGAGGAGGTGTGGGACCCAGCGGAGTTTTGAATCTCCCACATGTCTCCGCTCCAGTCCTCCACGTTTGGCTCCCCGGTTGGCAGCTCCTGGAGCCACCGGTGCAAGTCACCGTTGGACATGAACTCGTACAACACCAGCTTCTCTTTGCCTAGAAAACCGAAAAAAAAAAAAAAAGATATTTAATACGAATTTTTATTTTCAATTTATTGCATTAATCTCCGACCGTCCAAATGTGAAGAATCCCTATGAAATCTAATCATGGCCTGCGCTAGATTTACGTGACAATGCTCTACGGAGTACGACACTGTCCACCGAACACATTAAAACCCGTGAGGCCGATTTAATAAGGTTGGTCAGAGACCGGGAGAGCTCCAAAATTTCAAAAATAATAAATATAAACGTAAATTAAAAAAAAAAATTAAAGAAAAAGAAAAAAAAGGAACAGTAGAGGTACCTGCAATGCAGTAACCGGAGAGAGGCAAGAGGTTGGGGTGTTTAAGCCGGGAAAGGTGCTCGAACAAGGAAACGGCGTCGCGGTGATCGACGTCCCTGGCGCTGTCGAGGACCTTGATGGCCACGTGGAGTTCTCCGGGGAGGATGGCTGTGTAGACGGGCCCACACCTGCCCTCTGCGAGCTGGGACTCCTTGCCGAAGTGTGACGTGGCGGCGATCAGGTCCTTGAAGGTCAGGTTGATAAGGGGCTTCTCGAACATCACCACTGGGGCCGACGTTGGTTCTCTGATGTCGGCCACCCACGATGTTCCTGACTCCGTCTCGAATGAGAAGGGCCCTGATTTCTCGAACTTGAAGGTGGGCAATTGGACCGGTTTGGAGATTGCCCACTTGTTCTTCCTCGCCACTGTTTTCCTTCTGTACAACAAACCTATACAAATCGCCATTAAAACAACGACAACTGCAGATGCACACGATAGGCCTAGAACCAGAGCTTTGGTTTTGGAGGATTTGGGTTTTCTCGTACTAATTGTGTGTTTGCTTATCGGGAGGTGTTTTTGGAGGGGTCTGTGAGGTGGGTTTTGAACAAAAATAGAAGTCCCAGAATGGATGAACGCCGACTTGCCAAATTTCTGGTACGTAGCTGGGCTAACTTTTCCGGTGAAGTTGTTAATCGAAATGTTCAAGAAATTAAGGCCAGTGAGTGGAAGGAAATCGGAAGGGAAAGTACCGTTCATGGAGTTATTGGACAAGTCTAAATGCTTCAACGATGGAAGTAACGAAATGGGTTTGACATTGCCTGAAATTTTGCAGCTTGAAATGTCGAGATACTCTAGGTCGGTGAGGTTGGCGAACCCAGAAGGCAGAGCTCCGAGACTGTTGCGCGAAAGGTCAAGAATTCTGAGCTTCGGAAAAACAGAGAGCCGAACCAGATTGGTGAACCGGTTGGTAGACAAATTGAGCTCCTGAACCGATGAGAACGAACCGTTTGATCCATTGGTGGGTTCAAATCCAATGCTCCCTCCGAACCGGTTCCGGGACAGATTAACGTGTATCAATCTCAGACGGAACCAAATCCAACGAGGCACAGACCCTTCCAGGGAGTTCCCGGAGAGATCAAGAATCTGCAGCTGTGACATGTTCCAGAGAAATGTCCATGAGATGGCCCCGCTTAGATTTTTGGAAGGAAGCTTTATCTCCCTAATAGGAGGCCTTGAACAGTTCAAATCAGCAGAGTGAAACCAAGAAATATTGAATCCAGAGACTGATTTGAAAGCCTCTGAGATTAAGACCAGCTCTTTGTCTGTACTGTTGCATGCAGATTCCACCAGCGAAACCATCGAAAATACAAGAAGAAATACGCAAAAGGCCTTCATTTCTTTCTCCACGGTTTTTCGAGTTTTCCCACTTGCATAACTTTGGGAGAAACAGAACAGAGAGAATGAAATATGACTGGAGACGCGACTCATTTTTTGGTTTTATTAGTGTGTAGTAGGAGCTAACGACGTTAACTTTAACGGAGCGTGCCCCAACAAGACATGGTGGAGCAGGAGCACGACCTTTGAAGATCAGGTGGCGTTGACTGGTGAACGTCAAGAGTGAAGACTCTTGACTTTAAATATCACCGCCCGGTGGTGCGGTGATTGCGAAGATTTTTACTCCCTTGCTTGAAAATGGATTGCGGTAGGACGCGGGAAGCAGGTCAAATAAGTCACGAAAGATCTGATGTAAAGATAAAATGATATTTTTATTTTTTGTGAGAAAAAAATACAAAAAAAAATTTGTTGGATAATAATTTTGAAAAGGAATTGACTGTTTTTTTTTTGGGAAGAGATAAAAATAAAGTGGGATTCATTTGCCAAATCAGTTCTTCAAATTATTCAAACAAAAAATTCACAACAAAACTATCCAAAAAACATTCAACTTTTATTCAATTCTTATTGTGTTGGGCATTACCTAATATTCCATTTGTTGCTCACTCTTCTAGACTGCCTTTTTTAGCTTTTGTTTGTTTCCTGGGAAACATCTCCGGTCGTCCCAATTTCCCAAATGAATTCCGAGTAGTGGGATCGAAACTGATGCAGGAGAGTTCTGCCCGGAGTCGCAAAGAACAATTGTATATTCTCCACTGAAGATGGAAAAAACATATAAAAAGCGTAAACAGGATTTACTGAACATTTTGATTAATTATAGTTCCTACAAGTAGAATATTTGAAGCTAATAATGAATAAAAATAAAGATTATAAAAGGTGCTTCTGTACTTCAAAAAGTGACGGGGAGTCTATCCATATTATAAAGCCATCACAAAATTCATATTAGAGCATTCACATTGCTATTTACTCTTAGATTTTTTCTACAACTTTAACAAAACTCACAAAACATATTATTAAACAAACTTTTCACGCAGTGTTAAATTTAACGGCATGTTTTAATTTTCTCTAAATGTATAGAGCTCAAAAGTAAAAGATAAGAAATTTTTAATGTTATTTTTCTTTTGTATTTTTTCTTCTTTACTTTTAAGAGCATTTGCAACGAGCTCTTCAAATATAATATTTTTTAAAAATTTTTTTAATAAAACACACAAAAAAACCCATTTAATCAACTTTTCATTCGAAATTAAATTTAACATTTGTCACATTTACTTTTTAAATCTAAAGAACCAAAATCTAAATGTTAAATTTTTTTCAATATTACTTTTTTCAGCTTTAGCTCCACAAATTTATTTTCCTTTATTTTCTTTTAGCTTTGACCCTATAAATGTTATTAATAAAAAATAGTATTTATTTGAAGTAGATAAATATTTAAAAAGTTTGTTGTTTAATGGTTTAAAAAAGTAGCTAGCTAAATTTTTTAAAGTAAATTTTTAAAGTTAAATGTGAATAAAATTTAGAAAGCTCATTATAAGTGCTCTAACTAAAGTAAATTTTTAATGCAAAGAGTTCAAAAGTTATTAGTTTCATTAATAAAAAGGAATATTTAGTTAAAATAAAAAAATATTTAAAAATTTTGAAATTTAGTAATTTTAAAAAATAGCTAATTAAATCAACTAAAGTAAATTTTTAAAGATAAATTTTAAAAAAAATTTTGAACAGATAAATGTGAATGCTTAAAAGTTTCATGGCGATGAAAGGACAACCAAATCATGAGTTAATTAAGCGATAATCAGTAGTCCAATAACAATTGAAGCTGCTTCGTTCAAGTTTCTGTGTAGCCTTTTTTTCTCAAAGAAAAAGTTTTACTTTATGGATAAATAATGCCTCATTGATAAGACGCGTGAACAATACAAAGAATAAAAAAAAAAAAGAAAGATCATTGCTTGGAAGAGTCAAGAACGTAAATTGATTTAGATAATGGGATGCAGATGCAACGACCTTGACCTACAATATTCATGAACCACCATGGGAAGAACTAGACAACTTTTCCTCCCTTCACAGTACAATTGGGTCGTCTCTTTTTTGCATACACCAGAAAAAACCCACCTTGAGAATGCGACTTACACTTCATTTTCTACTATAGAGATTTTGGGGAAGCCAAGATTTTTCTTTCTTTTAAGAAAAAAAAAATGAAAAGAAAAGAAAAAGAAAGTAGACATGTAAGAGCACTAGCATCAATTTTTTTAAATTTCATTCCCTTTTGTAAGTGTAAGAAAAACTCCAAAAAAATCTTACTTCAAAAAAATCAAGAGTGAAATCTTAAATTTAGGGCATCACTTTTGCTTATGTGAACATTATTTTAATATACAAATTATTTCCTAAATTTTTGAAACTGTTTTAGAGTTTATTTGAATAGATAAGTAAAACAAATTTAATTCCCTAAATTTAAGAAAAATATAAAGGAAACTACTACTAGTTGTCTAAAACAATAAAGGGAACCAATAATTTTAAAGAATCTAACAGTCTATTTGAGTTTTCGATTTCAAAACATGCGATTTCAAAACGAAATTTTCAAATGCAGTATACATTTGGTAAAATCGCAGTTTAATATTTAAAATCGTGTGTTTGTAAACGCATCTCTATTGCTTATGATTTAAAAACACAAATTTTTTACGCTTTTAACTCACAATTTTTAAAAAACACACTCTCAAGGCATTTTTTTTTTGTTGCAATTTAATTTAAAATTGTACTTTTAATTAATCTGCAAAATTAGGATGCTAAACGAACTCCAAAACAAGCAAGTGAGCATTACAAAACGTCAAAACCTAATGTGTTCCAACTGATACATAACACAAAGTTAGTAAAATAATCGAGAATGGATTTGGAAGGCGGCAAGCGAGCCGTTCCACAATCTCCATTTGCTTGCGGCCATGCGACCTGCCGTGACACGTGATTTTTGGCTTAATCCCTTTTGTATTATATTCTTTTTGTTAATTAAATGTATCTTTGAATTGCTTTAAATGGGTAAGTTAAGTGGATTGTTTCACCTAATCCATATAAATCCAAACCAGCATTCCAATAGAATGACAACTCAGATTCATACCATAAACGACTTAGACTTTTTTGTTCATCTATTTTTTAGGATTGTTTTTTGTTTTTTGTTTGGAAATTGAATATCTGATATATATAAAGGTCTTTTTTTTTTTTTTTTTTTTTATAGAAAATCGGCATAAGTTTTCAAGCAACATGAATGAAAATCATGGCATGTGTAAGCCTGATAATTAGTAAAGATCCCAAAATCATCGTATAGTCCCAATAATGTCTATACAGCAATCTGAGTAAGGTACGTAATACCATCTACAAGTCAATGGAAAAGCCAAATTATCAAATTGAACAAAGCAACCTGAATTAGAACATTGAAGCTTTCTGTTTCATAAATAATCATCATCAATGAAACATTACAACTTACACATCATAACATGATTTGATAATTAGATGAACATATATTGAAGGTTATATGATTGAATGTTTATCAAACTTAGATTTAAGCTACTCTTGTTTGGGGTGGTCCAAACATTAAAATACCTAAGATTCAAAACTTGTCTTTGCAATAAATTTTTCTTTTTAATAAATTATTATTCATAAAACCAACCACATGGAAATAAACGCAGAAATTCAACTTCAGGGATGGATATAACAAATATAAATCAAATAGAGATAACAAATACAAATTCAAATATCTTCATTATCCTCCCTCTTAAGACAATGTGTAAAGAAAACATTTCTTCAAACACCTATAGTTCATTACCTGGTAAAAATACTTCCATGCATAACCAACAAGCGCAAAATCTAACTTAGCCCACTCTCCATTCACACACAATTCTCAATCTAAAATAGTGGGTATAACAAACTATAAAAAAAAAAGGTAGACATTGCAGATTAAATAAGTTAACACATATTCAGTTTTTATTTTATAACTAGGGGGACAGCACGTGCAATGCACGTGCTTGGTTCTCGTTGTTATATATATATCACTATAATGTGTTATATCATGATTTTATAACATATATTTATTATATTATATTATAGAGTATATTCAATATCTAGATTATACTAAAAAAAAATTAAAAGGAGAGTTAATTTAGATAGTAAACATATGTCGTTACTTCAAATCAAGGGTATTTGAAAAATATATAGCATATTCATATTTTTGTGTTTATCTCAACCATCTTATAGGATCATAAGATTGTAATTTAACAAATATTTTTTCATTATAATGCATCATGGAACCTTGAAAAACTATGAAGTTTAAAGTAAACCAAGTGCCCATGAATAACAAAACTTTATAAACATGCACATATGGATTATCAGCCATAACATATATATTTTTACGATTTCTCTTTCAATAGGCCCTAATAACCTGTATATAAACACTAACAAGAATGTAGAGTCATCCACCACATAGAAGTCATCCATAAATTCTATTCACTCAATAACATCATCTTACAAAGAATAAAGTTAAACATTCACATAAAAGATAACATTGAGTTGTATTGAATTTCAATCTCTCTTTGTATTTATCCGTATCAATAAGGTGTACACATATGTGTTTCATTTTCTTCTTAACATATTATATTTACTCAATTTATGTTTATCAAATTATTAGCCTACTGATTTTATCTATTATTTGTTAAACTTTATCTTTATAAGATGATGTTATTGAATGAAGAGAATTCTAGGATGTAGAAAACTTCTATATGGTGGGACTGTACATCTGCAAGATTTTCTGACGTGGATGTTGCATCCTTAAATTGTTTTTTTTTTTTTTAAAAAAAAAAAATGTTAACGTGACGCAACAATTATTACAATCTAACATTGGATTTGCAATTCAACTACCTCATCAAACAATTATTAATAGTCATAAACTAAAACCTCAAATTATTCAAAGTAATAACAACAAAATCAACCCTTAATCAGCCATCAAACCGACTGGTAGTCACAAAATTATAATCTAAAAATTTTGCCTCATCAAAGAGAACCAAAATATTTTCAAACAAATTAACCCACATAATCAATTTCACAGAGAAAAAGAAAAATATCAAAGAGGGGTGTTCGTATTTATTCTCCATGGAGAAATTTATCACCATAGCACAAAACGTATTTGACAAATAAATTTAAAACACGTAAAATTACTTTGGGATTGAAGTTTTATGAGCAATACTTGTGAATTCCAATGAAGAAGAAAATAGAGAATAGAGATGTTTGTTTTTGTTTATAGCTTTTGAAGAAAAATACTAAAATATGGGTTAGTTTTTTGTTCGTAACTCTTGAAGAAGATAACTGAATGTACGGTTATCTAGATTTAACCGATGGCTTTTTAAATGTAAGGGCAAATTATGAAAGACAAAAATAATCCTGTCTGATTTAACAATGAAGAAGAAAGAAAAAGGGTAAAGTGTAAAACTACATTATCAAATAAAATGCACTACTTACGGAGACATTCACACTTTTTATATACCTTTAGGTAAGGATATAGTTTGAATTGTTTTGATAGAATTTGGTTTTTTTGTTTAAAGCAATTATAATTAGCTTTTTTGAAAATATGTAAGGCATACAAATTAGTTATTTTGATAAGATTGAGTAAGAAAAAAATTTTGTGAAGATATATATATATATATATATATATATAATATATTATAATATATATATATATATATATTAAATATATATACTATATATACCTGAGTGTTCTAACATTAATTTTGTAGCTGTGCATGTCATAAACTTTTCTGCATGATCTCCAAACAAAGATGGCCACCAACGATCCAATTGAATCATGTAACTCTACTTCTATTTGACATCTAAAAATCAAAACATATTTTTGAAATTTAGACAAGCTAATTTGAAAAAATATCAAATTTGTTTATTTCATATTTAAGTTGAAGATGACATATAATTAACTGTACGTACATTGGTTGGACAGAGCGTTTGATTCTTTGCAATTTAGACAAAAACAAATGTCTCATTGTACTTCATACCTGTACTTTTCGTACACTTATTGCAAGCCATGTATTAGAAGTTGTTGTAAGTTACGAAGAACGATTTTTGCCTTCACCAAAAGCTAAGTTGCTGCACTAATTGTTTGTAAGAGTTTATAATTTTAATGGATTTACTTTTTGAGAATGCAAATGTAATAAGTTGATGATACATGAATTCATAGAATGAATTTTTACTTATTCTATATTATGATATGAGTAATTGATACGCTTAAAAATGTCTAACCATTTTTGCTAACTTTAGTAATGCAGTAATATGTGTAATGGTTTTTGCGGGTGCTGTCATTGAGCCTTGATGAAGGTTTGAGATATAATTTATCATTAACTATCTTCCAACACATTTTCGCGGGTGCTGTCAGTGAGTTTCTTTTTGAACAAGGGCACTACTACATAATATTGTAAAATAAGTATGAAATAAAATACCATTTAAATGATAAGATTCTTACTTGTTTTTTCTTTTTCTTTTTGTAAGTATAGATTCTTATTTGTTGTTCCATCTTCTTTTCGGCAATTCCATGGCACTTAGACAACTCTTCTCCATTCAAGTTTGGCTACTGAAGGGGAAGATGGCTCTTTTATAACCACAAATATATATAATATTATATATATAAGGAACAACAAAATAAATGTGTGAAAAGATCAAAAAATATATGATGAATTTTTATTTTCAAAAAACAACATAAGTGAAAAGTAATTTTAAGTTAAAATTATCATTTTACTCTAAAAATACTGTCATGAGGAATTGGCTCTTTATATATATATATATATATATATATATATATATATATATATAGACACACACATGAATGATGTCTGCATGCATCCATTTTATCATGACATGTGATAAAGGCGCGGATCAAATTAAGAACCATCCTTCAAAAACAAATGTATGTTGTTGTCGCCCATGTCAATCTTAGTAACTGGTGGAGACAACAAAATCCAAGCATATCTTATCTCTTAATGAGCCGCACTTGTTGAAAGCTGACCACTACGTACCATTCAACCTATAGAATTTCCATCTCATATCAGTAGTGTGTTCTGTTTTGCCCACAAAATTGCCATGAAACCAAGATTTAA
>FXXK01001108.1:2715-24191 GCA_900184695.1 Betula pendula
GAAAAGAAAAGAAAAGAAAAATAAAGTAGTTGAGAGTGGCAAAAACCTTCTAAAACTTGTTAACACTTGGCAAAATTCTGAAGTTTGAAGACAAACGTACCTCTAATATTTGACAGTATTATCTGTATTTACATTGTGTATCTCATTGTTTTGATAACCCTCGAAAAACTTGAATAAAAAAATCAAATCATTAATCATTCACTTTTTTCCTGAGCAAATCATTAATTATTCACTTGGTTTCTAAAACCTGTTATGCTGGCAAGATGAATGCACAAAAAATGACAAAAAAAAACACGTGCCGTTTGCTGTGGACGCAAGAACAGTGTCATTAAATTATTCTCTGCAAACCATCATGGCGTCGTCCGTACGTGCCTTGACGAACACATCCCACAATTCACCAAAAACCATAAACAAATCACAAATGGGACCAAATGATTTTGCGTGGAGAAGAGGCTCGATCGGCGAAGAAGAACTGAAGTTTTGAGGCATCCGTCCGTCTGCGTGAGAACTCACAAAAACACAAAAAAAATATCAATAAAATTCATAAAGTATATATATATATATACATATATACATGTGTGTGTGTGGAGTGTGTTGTATGTGGCTTGTAAGCGCGCGTGAGGCATGAGGAGACTGAGAGGCTTACCGTGTGCGGTGACGTGTCAGGTGTGCGGCGGGAGGAGAAGAACTGAAGCTGCATCTCTGCGTCCAAGTGCGCTGTCGCCTGTCGAAGAATTGAAGTTTCGTACGGGCGGTAGGTTAAATGAGAAACAGGGTAATTAAATGGGCTTACTATTTATTTTTTATTTTTTTATTTTTATTTTTGGAGTTTAACTTTAGAACTGTAATTTTTGGGCTGGTCTAAAGGTTCATTTAAGAGAAAAGAAAGATTATTTTTTAATGAATATACAGGAATGAATTAAACGAAAAGAAAAGAATAAATGACAAGGACATAACAAAGCCGCCCTAAAAAACCCAATCATGAAAAAGACTCAATACAGGCATAGCTACAACCAACAAAATACCAACATCCAAAATTGGGAAATTTTGGCATTTTTAAGTCAAATATTTTGCACATACATGTCACAGGCGTGTTATTCTTCGTTCATTTTAAGGAAAAGGCTTGATTTCCAACTTCAAGCATCTAATTCTATCCAATCTATGAGTAATTTTTTTTTTTTTTTTTTTGAAAAATAAAAAGTTGAATAGGTTCCATGAAAAGTTGGAAGCATAACACTCTCTAATTTTTAATGCCAATATTTAGCGGGGGGTGTTGAACTGCATAAAATGATAATTTGAAGAGGTAAACTGTCGGCAATTGGTAGTTGTTCACCTCAAGACCCATGAATAAGTCATAATGTAGTGTAATGAAAGCATGAATTAAATAGTATGCTATAAGTAGTGGGATGCTTATTACCACGACAGGGACGGTTGAGAATAAAATGGGGCTGGCTTTAACAGTGTTTTAATAACATGTTAAGTACTCACAAAAATAAAAATTATCAAGTTAAGTATATATATATATATATATAATATATATATATATTATATGTGTGTGTGTGTGTGTGTGTGTGTAGTTTTGATGTAAGACAAGTAAAGCTGGTAATTTTTAACATGAGAATGATACGAAATTAAAAAGGTTAGAATTTTAGCATAAATGAGTTTTGGTCCTAATGGGTTAACCTGCTTGATCTGTTCAATAAATTTAGCATAAATGGGTTTTGGTCCTAAACGGGTTAACCTGTTTGACCTGTTTATTAAACGGATCAACCCGTTTAACCCGTTTACTTTTTTTATTTTTTTTTAAACAAATAAAAAATCTATACTTAAACTAAATAACCCTAGCGACGCTTTTGCCTTTTGTTTTCTACTTTTCTTCTCTTATTTTCTTTTTTGCCATCAATATGTCTTCATCCTTGTATGAGCAGTATTGTCTGTATTGATATCGTTGATAAAATTTTATCAATAGAAAAGATGCAACCAATTGAACAAGTTGTATCTCGATTCTCTGATTGTATTTGCTCCTTAAAACCATTTTTTTTTTTAATTTTAAAAAATTAGTTATTATTTGTACCTACATGATTTCCCTAGGGTATTTGTGTGTATATTTTTTTGAGTTTATCAATTAACGGGTCAAATGGGTCATGTCAACTCGCTTATTAAATAGGTCGTATTAGGGTTGAAAGTTCTGACTCGTTTAACTAAATAGTTCGTGTCATGGTTGACCCTTAATTGGTTGGTGGGTCAAATAAGTCAACTCGAACTTGATACGCTAACCTATTTTGCCAACCCTAAGGATAGGCGATACATACCAAGACGTCACCCCAAGGGCCCCGCAAGACCATCTCGAGAGGCTAGTCTGAGAGACCATTCAAGGCTTGAGGTCCCGAGGATCCAAATTCTGAGAGATCGTCCCGAGACCGAGAAGTTCTTTTGAGAAGTAGAAATTCATCAGAGAAGCTTTGCCTGAGCAGCCAAGAAGCCTTTCCTAAGGAGACAATCGAGAAGACATTCGAGACTTCATCCTGAGCGACCAGTCGATAGCTCCTGAGACTCCCCAAGGGTCCTGAGACCAAGAAGGAAATCACTACCTGAGCACCTGAGCAACTTGGACATTAATGGTGAGAATCCAAGAAGGTAAGTCATGATCACACCAAGCTGGAGATTTTTGAAGATTTTATTTGATTTGATTCTATTCCTAGTTAGGATTTTGTTTGATTGAAATTTCATTTATTTTAGGAGTTTTCCTTGAAGGCTTTGATTTTTCTTGCATTCCAAGTTTTCATATTAGCATTAATACTGAAGGTAGAAGTGTGTTTTGAATCATTGAAATTTTCATAAAATACTCTGTGGAGTTTTAGCATTCCTTTAATCCTTTTGGCTTGTATTTATCCTTTTGGTCAGAAGATTAAGACGCTTTTGATTAATGTTGGAAACTATGTCAAGTTTGCTATATACATATATGTGTGTGCGTGTGTGTGAATAAAAAGAGACGACTTAGCTTGGTTTGTTTTCTTATCTTATGGACTTCCAAAATATTTACGATCTTAAGGCATGGTAACAAATTTGAGTTTCAGAAAATGTTTACAATTTATATAATAATAATAAATTATCTTTGAAACTATTATAAAATGAATTTCAAAATTAAAAAGGAAATGATCATGCAAATAATGATTGGGCTAAAAACATGTGACTGCTATAGACTCTTTTTCATGCTTAACGTTATTAAGCCTTTTAAGGATTTATTTATTTATTTTCTTCAATTTAACACATTCTGTAAACAACTTATTATAGGCCATCTAAATGTCATCTTCATCATCTAAATCATCTTAGGATTATTCACTATGATCAAGTTTGTCATTCACACTAGACTAGTTACCACTCCTCATAGAAGTGCTAAAAGCCATGTAATTTCTATTCTCACTGTAGAAGTTATCATTGTTTAACTCATCTTTAAAGTAACTTTCATGACTTTTCTTTTAAATTTCAAATAATTTGAACATTTAGCATGAATATGTCCAAAACCATAACAATCATGACACCTAATGCCTTGAATGCTCCTCTTTCATACCCCTAAAGTTTCTTCTAACATGAGAATGCACATGCATTAAGGGAATTATGAGACTTTTCCATAACAACAGGGGTCATAATCTCACTTAGAAAATTTAATTCAAACTGAGTGAACCTCATTCTAATACCAATTGAAAAATGTATTTTGACCCCAAACTATCACCTAGGGAGTAAATAGGCGAAGTGCAGAAAAAGAAGGCCAAATAAAAATATGTAGCATAATATATCACAATATTAAACCACTAAAAATATAAACCAAGCAATCAAAAAATCAACACAACTTTTTGTTGACGAACTGAAGCCCTTAATTTGAAGAACTCTTCAAAGGTAAAACACTCTAGGGCTATAACACCTCGAGAAATTAATTAATTGGTAATTAATTCTTGTGCACCTCCCTGAACCTATTTATCAAGTAAATAAGACTCAACAGATTTAATCCTCAAAACGGAATACTAAGCAGCGGAAACATATGATATTTCTTTTATTCTATCAACATCATCATTACAAAATATCCAAACTAAACCTTAATACATACACATCTATCAAAACTCTAAGTCTGCTATGTAACCCAAAAATACTAATTACCATGAACGACTTCTAAAATCCTGTAATGAGTCCTCAAGCGGTCACTATCATTATGCCAAATGACTACATTTGCCTCGAATCCTTCTTGTTCAAATCCTAGCTGACCCTCTATAAAACACCGAGATGTTTTATAGATGGAAAAAGAGATAAAGTGTAAGTTCACAATTTAGAGAGTAAATACCACATGAAATAAAATCATGCAATAAACCTTTGCAATAACTCAAAATGACATTTCACAGCACCATACCGTTCATTTTATAAAGTAATGCATGATACGTGACATTTTCACTTTGAGACATAAAAACATTTGAATTTGAATAAAACAATATTTCATATATCATTCGCTAAATCATTATCTTGTCATATTAGCGTACTCGTATAGTAATCCTTATACGGTGGAAGTATCATAATAGTGTACCCATATCGTAATCCTCATATGGTGGAGGTTATTATAACATACTGGTACCTGCACCACAGGGAAACGTAAACATACATGTATCTTAACCCTTGTACAGTTGAGGTTAGTAAAACATATTGGGTCCTTATTGAAATTGATTTGTTTTACCGATACCACCGGCACAGGATAACGTAAATATACTTGTATCTTGACTCTCGAACAATTGAGGTTGGCATATATATATATATGTCATTTTCATAGCTTTGCATTGATAAAACATGATAAATGAAACAAAATTTTGTAATTGGAATACATTTAGGGCTCACGATATATGGAGAAAATCATATCATTTCATATGTTTAAGAAAATCTATAGTTTTCATTTGTAATATAATGGAGTAAAGTTTTTATCCACTTCCATAGTGAGTTTTAATCACCTTGCACGTAGCAATCGTCCAAGTAATTCCCTTGATATTCTCTAACCTTCAAATCTGTTAAAGGTTTTTTATTCTTAATCTAAGCTAAAATACCCTTAAACCTATTATGAGGGCAAAATGGTCATTATGTCTAGCCATCGATCGTTTGATATCGCATCAAACCTCTGCATATGAACGTTTGTCGACCCTCGCGAACATTCAAAGGTTTGGCAGAATCTCCCATTCTTACAAAAGATCTTAACTTTACTCACTCTAACATGATCTAAGGCTCTATTATCAATCTTAACATTGTCCTAACCACAAATAGCACTCATGCACCAAAAAGTACATCTATGATTATTAACTCACTAACTCATCACTAATCTTATCATAAAACAACAACACCCATATAAACATATCAAACTTATGAGTTAATAGGGTAATCACAACGAAACCATTAACTTCAACATGTTAAACATGGTTTAAAATAACAAAACACAACACCAACTCATAATATCCATAACAAAAGTTTAAACTATTAACATAAACACAAACTAATGCTACAAGGCTAATAATAGAAAACAATTCAAGAAAAACATATTTGAAAGGGTATTAGAGACAATATTAGAGTAAGGTATTACCTCTCTTGAGGGCAACCTCAAGATTCACCTTCCTTCTCCTCCCCTCTCTCTCCTTAGGGTTTTTGGACTACAAGGGGCAAAAATGGAGACCAAGGGGCATAATGTTCTTATTATAGGTGAGTTAGAGGGATAAAAAGGGCTGAGTTGTCAAATCTTTTAGCGACTTCAAACTTTTAAATACAACTTCGATCGTTCGAATATAAATTATAACTTTCTTAACCAATCGTTTGAATATTACTTCGAAAGTTTACCATCAAGCGTTTCAAATCTAACTTTGAACGTTCGGAAAACATAGGAAATCCTTATAAGTCCAAAACTCTATGTCTTAACACTTGTAATTGTGGCGAACCGATTTCATCACATACACACACACATACACACACACACACACACACACATTATATATATATATATATAAAAATGAAACTGAATAGTCACAGAGGCTCATGTAAAGCTCATATCATCAACTCATAATCCGAACATATCACATCAGAATTGATAACATACACGTAGCGAAAATAAATAACATAACATATGAGAGAAATATAACTTGGAGCTGACATAAACTATTTATAACAGTTTTACAACACATATGTTATACATCGAAAGTTTACCATCAAGTGTTTCAGATCTAACTTCGAACGTTCGGACAACATAGAAAATCCTTATAAGTCCAAAACTCTATGCCTTAACACTTGCAATTATGGTGACTCGATTTCATCACACACACACACACACACACACACACACACACATATATATATTTTTGAAATGAAACTGAATAGTTACAGAAGCTCATATAAAGCTCATATCATCAACTCATAATTTGCATATCACATCAGAGTTGATAACATACACGCAGCAGAAATAAATAACATAACATATGATAGAAACATAACTTGAAGCTAATATAAACTATTTATAACAGTTTTACAACACATATGCTATACATCAAAAGAAGGCTATAAAAAATGCCACATACGGCATAGTCAAAGTACATCAATCTATTTATACATATACAACATCTTAATGTACAACAAAAGCTAAACTAATGTAAGAGCCTATACAAAAATCCCAATAGGTGTACATCGCCCTCAGTCATGATATCTCAAATAAGCAGCCACTAAATCTTCATCAAGATCCACAGTACCTGCAATAATAGCATCATCTATGTAATCATAGAGATCGTCAATGATTACATAGAGGAGCGAAAGAAGAAAGGGTGAGTCATCAGTTCATAATGAATGAAGACTCTTCCGAAGTTTTTGTATTAAGCCAAACTTTTATTTATACAATCGTTTACAATAACAACTACTCAACTTCATAAAATATTATTTCGTTTATTTAAATTTGGTGTAACTGATGAGATAAACAGAGCATTCATAAAGCACTTAGAAATATATCATATAGCTATAAATATATGCATATGCTCCAAAATACGCTTAAATACATATGCATATAAACTCATCTAATGCATAACTTTGTACATAGTAATATAATCTCCAACTATACAAATATATATGCATCCCATTCATTCAAAGTTCCGAACCACATACATACAAGTATGTCTAGATTCAAATTTCACAAATCATTATATGCAACTAACTGTAAACGTATGCATAAGTTCTTTTCCATTGAGACTCTTATGCATACCAATACATCTAGTATGAAATTCCTCATAAACCAATACACATAAATCATTAATAACAATGCAATGCATGCTTTAATCTTTCACTTTCATAATATGTACAGCTTGCGTAACGGACTCAGTCCTATCAAATTGCACACACCAGCCTCACGGACAACTCCTTAGCCTCGTGTATAACGGGCTCAACCCTAACACTTGTGCGTAACGGGCTCGGCCCTAACACCTTTCATAACTTTTATCATATCAATGAGCCCATCTCTCTTCATTATCTCTTTATTTTTAGCCCATGATCATGCTCACACATTAATGCACATGCTCATGTCTATGCAACTTTCAAATCACAACACATCTTTTCTCAACGATACAATCATATCATAATAATTGAAATCAAATTCATTTCTCAATTACTATAAACCAACATCATCAAAATATCAAAGTAATCAATAATTATAGTATCTCTTTCATATCTCAATTCTTTCAAAATCACAACAACAATATCAATCATATCTCATCAAACATTAAAAGTATCAAGTAATAATAAATCATTATTAAACAACGTATGATTGGCTCGATTTTGGCATAAATTTAAATATTCTTTAAAAACATTAAACTTTTATTCTTTCTCAACATGTTTAGCATTTATAAAACATCTAAAATCATTTATAAAATCTTTCGAAAACATAAAATGTATTTTGTCCTTAGTGAGTAAAAATTACTCATCTCAATTTTTGATGCTAAGAAATGACTCCAATATAATCACATAGCCACAACAAGCTGTAATATCACTTTGCATACAATCTTAGACACAATCTACAACTCATAACATAATTTCTAAGAGTACATAAGTGCTTAACAGCTTATAAGCACTTAACCCATTTAACATATAGCTTAATGGAACTCATAACATGAATCCATAAGCTACAAAATTTAATCTATGGTAATCCACTAAGGATTAACATACTACATTACAACATTAACCAAAATCACAAAGTTAAACTTAACACTCACCATAAAGATATGAAACCCGGTCTATAGAACTTCGATCTAACGCTTAAACTTCACAAATATGACAAATTTCTAGTCAAATAATCAAAATTAAGCAACATGTAAGTGGTGTATAGCCCAATCTTAAGAATGTCGACATGGGTTTGAGAATTTACCTTAAACGATCGGCAAAAACGATAATTTAATACCAAGGATTGCGTTGCCAGTGTTAAAAATCACAACCCAAGCCTCAAAATATCACAATTTTAAGGTTTAGAGTAAGCCCTAGGAGAGAAGAGAGAGTTCCAGATTGTTCCAAATCATAAAAAGTGATAAATGGGCTGAAAAATTGCATTTTCGGCTATTTATAGCGCATTACTGTTCACAATTGTTTGGACCTTGCTGCAAACAAACTGCAGATGAAGCATACTGAGCAAGGTTCATCCGGACACAACTGAAGACGATTGCGGATGAGTCATTCTGTCTGATCTTGTCTGGACGCCGTTGTAGACGAGTTGCAGACGACACCTACTGCCAAGCTCACTTGACCCCCCAAAAGGATAGAATTAAAAAACTTTTATGAAATACTAAGTTGTAGTATTTTTGAGTTAGCTTTTCAACGCGACAAAATTTAACTCAATTAGATTTCAGAATCAAAAGTTTTGATCAATTTACTCCAGAAGGGTCAATATGAAATTATTGATTCGAATGAAAAGCCACAAGAATTCTTTCCTAACGCTTTTTATGTGTATTTGTCCATTATCCTTATTTTTAATTACCTTTTTACTCTTGATTATTAATTCTACTTAGTCATTTACATAATTAAGTTCATAAAATCCTCTAATCATATCTCGGGTATAACAACAATAACCCCTAATACTCAACTACACTAATTAGAGAGTACTTAATTCGGATTAAATGTCAGGGTATTACAAAGGCAACCGAACCAAAAAAATCAATCCACTATAAAAAAAAAGAGAAAATTACAAGAAGTTCATACTCGCATAACCTTTGTAGTTGACACTCTCTTGTATTAGACAAGCGACCCACTTGCTCTCTACCAAATAGTGCTCTTAGAACCTTTGGATGATTCTTCTATTTGATCTCCTTAACGGAAACTTCGATTTGACTAAAAGTTTGTGATTTGGTGTGGTTTGAATAAAAACTCTAATAGTGATACTATTGTAAGCATATATGATGAATTTTGCCTCTTAGCACATGAAGGAGAAGGTTTGGTACCTTTTAGGCTCAAGAACGTAGAAGAACCACTCCAAAACAATTGAGAAATAACATCCCTAAATCTATGAAAGTCTTAGGTTATAAGGCTTAAATAGATTACGAGAAAACAATGTTTTTTAAGTTAAGTCGGCTAGGGTTTTGCAATTTTTCCACTAGCAAGGTTAGGATAGGTTTCCTGACAAGCTTGCTGATACACTTCTCTGCCTTTAACTCGTCCACACGCCTTGCTGATGAGTTTGCGAACAAGCTATTCAGTCCCGATTTATGAGACTTCTATTGACAACTCGTTTTGACCTAGTAAACATCAAAATTGGAAATATTCATAAAATACAAAGTTGTAGCATTTTGAGTCAGTTTTCCAACGCCACCAGGTTTTCCTTCATTTGATTTCATAATCAAAAGATATGACTATTTTACTTGGATGAGATCTTTTTTAAACAACATAAACAAAACTTGAATTTTTTATGTCTTCTAAACAATCTCGTCAGGATGACTTGTTGATGAGGCTCCTCCTTGGAGTACTACTGTGCAAGTCACATTAGGAAGCCTATTTGGTGACGTTGCTAACGAGGCTCTCGAGTAGCGTTCAAGTGATCGCGTTAGGATGTCTTTGCTGATGAGGTTGTTGACATCAGTTCATTTCTTCATTTAATAACTCTAGTTGAAGATGACCAAAGCGCTAAGGCTTAAAAGGACTTATATACATTGTTTTGATCACCGAATAAGCCAACACTAAAAACCTTACAATAATATGGGAAGGAGTAAGAGTTTTTTTTTTAATCTTTTTTTGCTTAGGTGCTTTCTTTCAAATCACACCATTAGTCATGTAATATGGAAAGAAAATAGTTTTGTTAAAAAAACCCTAAGAATGTGTGACTTGGATAAAGAAATCTAGGTTTTGAAATTTAATTGTGATAAGTGTGAGTTTAAGGGAGAAATTTGGTGCTTTTGAAATAAAATTTTAATGCTATCAATCATAGGTGGCACTTGATTTTGGTGAGATTTTAAGTGTAATTTTGAAAACTAATCTTTAATGAAAAGATCCAAGTTGGAGTGATACTCCTTTAGGGAATTGCAAAATCTACTAGCCGATGTACTAGGAAATTTCTTTTTGATTGGTTAATGAATTCAACTCCCCATTAGATGTAATTTGTTTCCTTTCGACTCTATTACCCTGAACTTGAACTCTAAAAAGGGTTAGATAACATATGATGGGTAGGAAAAGAAGAGACTTTTAAGCAGAGATGATCATGGAACTGCAAGGGGACTGAGGGAGACATGGCCCCTTCCCCCCTAGTTTTGAATTTCGGAGTTATATGATCACATCTTTCTATTTTAGCTACTAGTTTTTCAATACAAACTCTAATAGATTATTTATTCAACTATCTACTTCCTCTAAATATTCATTTTTAATTTTTTTTTATTGAAAAGAGGGAGAGAGAAAAGAGGAAGAGAGAAAGGAAAAAAAAAAATAAAAGAATAAAAAATTAATTCAATATGCTATGTGAAAGTTCGCTGTATCAAATTTGTTATTTTGAAGCATCTGTTGCAGAGTCAAAAGGGCTTATATTAGCTAAATATAGCTAATATGAGCCTTTTGAAGCATCTGTCTGTTGGAGATACTCTACTGAAACTTGTCCAATATATAGCATTTTGTCAATATTTATATATAGTTAATTTTTTTAATATATATATATTTCAGCCTAAAAATTAGTTTTGTCTCAATTAAAATTAAATTTGGCCCTTCATTAATACTTTGGCTCATCTCGATAAAAATTTATGGTTTTGTCCTTGCTTTTAAGGAAACTTTTTTAACAAAATAATTATGATTGAACTAAAAAAGATGGAGCATGTTGCTCTAACAAAACAATGTTACAGATACAATTTTGAATTTCTTCCATCTATACTTGGTCAATGACTTGTTTAATAACTGCTTTGCCTAAACCATGAGCAGCAAAATTTCATTCCCTACTAACATAGGCAATTTGCCAATTTTGCATACAATTCAATACCCCATTTATGCCATCAATAATTTGTCCGTACCTGCTCTAATTCGGTCATCGAGATGTGACAACATTCACCACCTAAAGCGCGTCATCTTCTAAAAAGATATTTCGTAAGCCTAAGTCTCTGCTAAATTCTACTGCATGTAGGGCAGCCTATGCCTCGGTTGCAACAGGCTCTAGATTCCCCAATTTGATTAGTCAGAATTCTAGCTGCTAGAATAAAGCCCTCGTGATCCTTCACTATGATTCTCATTCCCAAATGGTCATTGTTATTGTCAATTGCAATACCTCAGTTTACCTTTTGCAAGCCTACCGGAGGGGCTTTCCACATGTGATTAGTCGTTTCTCCATTCTCCGGTTGCCCCTCTTGTTTCTTTGCATTTGCTTTCTTGAATTCTTCGACTTAAATTTTAAAAACCAAATAGTGAATGAGAAACATAGGGTACACGATTTTTGAAGAGAAAAAGAGATATTGAGAAAAATCTTAAGAGGATTTTTAGGGTTTTTAAATGCTACGAAAATATTGTATAGTATTTTTTCTTCCTAAAAATCAATTAAAGAAATCAATCTTTAAACTATGATGATTGATTTGGCCGTATTGGGATTCAAACTCCTCACCATGTGCGACCTTATCTCAAACCATTAAACCACATGCCACTTTCAAAATATATTTAGAAAATTAAACTTCTAATTCATATTTAATAGGTTTTTGATCTATGTCCTAATATAATTAATTAGGCGCAACTAAACGGGTCGGCACATTTTAAGCCCGTCTCTTAGGACTTGCCTAAGGGCTAACCTAGGCCTAGGGTAGAAGATGTTACAACATTGTATAATTTGTATCCATAAGAAATAGTGGGAAACAAAGACAACATTTTGTTCAGCCGATTAACCTTAATTAAGGCCTAAACAGCTCCAATCCAATGAAAGTAATTCTAAGGTCCAAATCAGTAGAAAATAAAATTAAAAGAGTTTGGATGATCTGCTACAATCATAAGAAACAAACAAAATAACACGTGGGCCAGATTGGTGTTAAACTATCTTAATTAACGTAGTAATCAGACATGATTCTCCTTTATTCTTAAAATTAAAAAAAAAAATTCCCACTAGCCACTAGGAAATGTTGAAGACCATGATATTGTGCATGTTGATGGTACGTTGGACGTTTTCATGGATTGAATAATGTATAAAAACAAGTAATTCTTTGAAAGATTCGTACGTGTGAGCTATAAAAGTAATGAAATGTCAACTCCCCATGCACGCGACAAGACAAAACTTCAAGTATTTTCTAGGTACGTAGGGCTCGGAGTCCCTCATTTTCTATAGCCAATTTTCTTCTCTTCCACGTTGTTCTATCTGTTAATTTCTTTTCTTTAATCCTTCGAATATATCTCATCTTTTCTCTCTTTCAATAGCAACAAATTAAAATATGCATATGTCACGCATAACTGGCTAGTTTTGGCTGTCCATTAGCCAGACCCTAATCCTTAAAATGATTCCTCTTCTTTCCAAAGACTATGAGGTGTAGCTTTGCCTTCCTTTGTCATGTGAGCAGAAGCCAAATTCTGTCTGGTCAGCCTTTGAAAGTAAATCCTTTAGATGGTACGGAAAAAGATAAATATGGGTGAGGGGGAACAATTTTGAGAATATGATCATACGGGAGCCAGGTGTCTCTTCTAATTACTTTCTCAGGTTCATTTCTTCTTCTGCGACTTGTTCTAATCGCACTAATTAAGATCTCTTGCAATGTAGTTTTGTATGTAATTCAAAAATTGTATGCAATGTAGTACTAGTTTTGTTGCATTTGGGGTGTGTTATGGTATTCATACAGAGTAATTAATGTTATTTAATAGACTGATATACGACTGTCATTTAACTAGAATCATGTATATATGTGGCTGTGATCAGCAAGGGCTTTGTAAAAATGAGAATCAAAGGCTGATTTTCATTGCTATGTCATCCCAACTATATAACAATCGATCATATAGCAGTCTACTAAATAAACATAAATTAGCTAGCTGCAAATTAGTTTGTAGCTAATTGTAACAAACCAATTTAAGAAAGTGACATGTGTCATTTAGCTAACATGAGCGAAACACATATTTTTTTAATAGTATATGCTTTTCACATATTTTTTTAATAGCATTAATAAGAAAACATGTACTTCTCATATACTTTAATAACACTTATTATTTTATTAAACTGGTTTGTAGCTAATTTCTGTCCCTGCTAAATAGCATGTCTCATTCCGGTCTTGAAATTGTGAGAAATCAATCTCAACTAAACCCAGTTGAAAGAAGGAGCTAGCTAGGTTGGATAAAGTTGTCAATAAAGTTGACAGTGAACTTCACGCCCTAAAATTGCACTTAGTCAAATAGGTAGGTAATAAGTCTCCGTTCCCTCAAAATCAGCAGACGAAATATAATGCCTGCAGTGAGATTTATATTCTGCATTGAGTAGCGCCAATATTAGTTTGATTAGATATAGCCCCGAATTCCATTTCTATGAATTTTGGATCATATCATTGGAATATTGCATGTAACAACTTAAACATATATATATATTCTTTTCTTGCTTGTTCTTTTTCCCACAAAGTCTAGAGGTTCATGATGCAGTTAAGGAAAGCTAATTTAATATTCTTCTTGCAATAGAAAAAGGTTCGAAAATGATCCACGCTAAAATTGACTGCTAGGTTCTAGATCTCACTCACCCCACATAATTCTGTCATCTATATATGTGAATAGGACCCATAAATTACAAAGTCATGGAAAAAAAAAAGGGAAATAAAATAAATATCATAGAGAGACAAGAAAACAGGTGATAATACATGGGAAGAAAGTCTTAGTTTAGGTGGGAAGAAATTGACAGGTTGCTGAAGGAAATGGCCCACACATTTCTTACGGCCATGTCGACAATTATTAACTTAATGAACAAAACAAAACAAAAAAAAGCTGTTATTTCATAATAACAATGGTAGGAATCTGTAACAGAGGTCAACAATTAAGATAATCACGAGCAAGCCACAAAAAGAAAGAGAGAGAGAGAGATTTTACAGGGACAACTGTCAAAGGGAGGGGGGGGAAGAAGAAAAGGGTGGAAGCAGTCACATGATTTCCAACAGCCCAAAGGGACCAGTCGCATCTGTATCCATAATGTGAGTATTATTGCAATTTAAAGACCACAAGTGGTGGTGTTGTCCGAATATCGTTGATTTCTTAAAAAAAGACCATCAGTCTTATAGAATATATCATAATTCCGCTGCTGGGATGAAACCAAAAAACATCCCAAAAAAAAACAAACTAGGAAGCAAAAACCTTCTTGTTCCTCTCTCTCTCTCTCTCTCTCTCTCTCATATGATCAAAGTGTTCAAAGAAAAGGTTGCAGCATAGGAGGTATATATATATGCGAGGAAAAGCTCAGAAATTCGTTTGATTGTATCATTGATCGGCGACATGGAAGGGGGACAATTGATCATCAGGCACCTTCATCATCAATGGTTTGTATTTTATGAAAAATAAAAATAAAATAAAGTACTATATATCTTTCTTCTAGTTTATGCTAAGGATGAACTCAAGATCTTATGCTTTCATATATATAGCTAGCGTCACTCTTGGGGTGTAGTTCTTCCTCTTTTGTGAGCTTTTTCTTTGGGCTATATATACCTTAATTTCTACATTTACATAATTCTTTTTAAATTTTCTCTTCTCCCTAATTCTATTTCTTCCATCCCAAACAACCTCTTGAAGCACTTTCTCCTCAGCTTTTGGTTGATTTCCATGTCTAATATAATTTTCCATGATTGCTTATGATTCTATAAATGGAACTTTCAAGAGTTTTCGGTCGGAATTGTAATGAAACATGATTAGTCTACCAACTCCTAAAACTTATCTTTTTAAATTCTTCATTTCCTTGAATTTTCTCATGACCTAAAATCTTTAATCTTAGAGCTAGAAAGCTTGAAAATAAAGTTATCTAATTAACATTAAACAGCTACTCCAATAGTAATATTGCTTTGTCTCTCCATTAAATGATCATAATTTTCTGAAGAAAGAATCAATGGAAAAACTAGCAACCTTGTTTTTAAAATGGACAAATATTTGCTTTGCCGGCATTTTATCACATGGACCCATTTGATCGCACGTGCTCAAAATATCATGCACTGATGATCACATTGGGAGAACATGATCAATCCGATACCTATAATATTGTTTTCTCTCTCTCTTTTTTTTTTTTGTTTCATTAGCCATCCCTACATAGTTAATTAGATCGGAGTAGAATTAACTGTAATCCTATAAAGGCATGCATCTGACCTAGTTTGCAGAATAACTAGTGATCTTGTAAAATCTTTTAGTTCCCCCTTTCCTCAATTTCTTTGCTCTATTTTTTTATTTATTTATTTTTTGTGCCACTTAGTTCGCGGTAGTTTCTTTCCCTTGTTAATCTCCTGAACACAGAGTTGTTGGGGTGAATTTGTCAGGTTACGTCTACTCAATAGTCAACTCTTTAGTCTGTACATGTGTGTGTGTGTATTTCTCTCATAGCTAGCTAGCTACTTGGATGATCTGGATAGAAAAGAGAGTAGTGTTAGTCTGTGCATTCAAAATACTTAAATTGATACCATTCTCTCAATTGAATTTCTTTAAATCCATTTATAACGGTGGATGAGACAGCTTATGTTTATGGATTCAATATTAAATGTCTCCTACAATAAGTTTTCACAGTTGGCTGTCAACTTAAATAATGTCCTCTAAGTTCAAACACTTGGTGAAATTAAACAACTTTAAATCATATATTGCATGTATAAGCGAGTACTATTTGCCTAAGGTGCTGTAAAAAAAGTATAGTATGTGCTGTAGTTTTTTAAACCGTCCAAATTTAATTTTAAGTCATTAATAATTTCAATATTTTTACATCATTTCAACTCTTTTTAATTTTTAATTTTTATTTTTTTGTCTCAGCAATATAACAATTGAAGAAGGAAGTCAATTTTGGGAGGTGATATAAAGAAAATAAAAGTAGGTAGCTATGACAGAAGGAGTAGAGGTGTATTGTGAAGAAAAGAGTGAGAGGAGTGATCAGGAACAGGCTGAAAATGCGTCTGTAGTGTCTTCACAAAGGTGCTCATCTTTTGACTTAAATGAAGAAGCCAGCAGTCAAGAGGATGATAATATGGCAGAGGAAGCTGATCAACTCAGCGTTGAGGATGATGATGAGAAAAGAATAGATGGGAATTCAGCCAATAATGATGCCTCTGGTGATGGTGAAGGAAATGAAAGGACAACGGCTAGGGTTAGGCAATATGTTAGATCGAAAATGCCTCGCCTCCGGTGGACTCCTGACCTCCATCTCTCTTTTGTTCATGCTGTTGAAAGGCTCGGTGGACAAGAGAGTGAGTTTAATTCAATCATATACCTACTTAATTATCGACAATAATATATATACGACTGCTACATAACAGAGATGATGTGGCAGTAAAAATTAACCTTTATTCAAAATTTCCAAAATGATATTGATAATACGTACCTAGCTCTTTTTTCCCCTCTAGGAGATGTTGATCATAGAGGACATGAGTTATATTTTCCCCAATCTAGCTATATATTTACTTAATACTCATCTGGATTGGTGCAGGAGCAACTCCCAAATTGGTTCTTCAGCTAATGAACGTTAGAGGACTTAGTATTGCCCATGTAAAGAGTCACTTGCAGGTAGTACTGTAAACGGGATAACTGTTTTGATTATATCTCTAATTTGTTTTTGCTAGTTTCTCGTTTACTAATCTGGAATACGTACTTTATTTCAGATGTACAGAAGTAAGAAGCTTGATGAGACCGGGCAAGGTGAAGTTTCGTGATATTTAGCTTTTGATATATATGTTTTGACATAGTTGTGATGATCTAGGGGAAACAAGGAGGATTTCAACTTAATTTTAAGTTTGAAGAGAAACATTGGATACAGAAAGATATACAAAGATAATAAAAACTTATAATCAAGAACTTCTTTGAGTAGCATATATATTAGAAACCTTCAACTTAAAGCCTTGAATACTCTACACTAAATGACAAAGGTCGAAGAAGGATATAGCAAGCACAATGAAACTTACTAGCTAGGGCAGTTATAATTGTGTTATATATATATATGTTAAATCATCAATTATACTATAGCTTAAGCTAGCTCATAATAGGAATATGTGAATTTAATTATTTAGTTAATTCCCTCTAACGTTTAAGTTCAAACTTTCCTTCAACAAATAAGGCTAACACGTAAAATATTTAATTGAAATAAGGTGACATGAATTATAAAGTTAGTATTCGAACTCATGATTCTGATTCTTGATACTAGATTAAATTATTATTTTATCAAAAAATTTAAGCTGATAAGAAGGGGTGAATATAATCATTTGATTAATATATATTTTAACAATATATACATAAACTTGTAAATTAGAAGTGCTTGATAAATCTAGATTAAACAAGAAACAAATAATACGAATTGTCAAAAACTAAGAAAATCTAGCTTACAGCTTCATGTTACCTATAGGCTATAACGAAGGCTATATGGTATTTTTTATCAGAAGTTTGTGATGTTAATTTCTTAGTCCACAGTTATATTACTTTCCAACTTGTTCCATTGGAATTTAAAATTTATCAGATATTTTAAAAGAACCAAATAACCTTCAAATTCAAAACGCCGAGGATGAGTTATGAAGGAGACAAATAAATTAATATAGTTCAGAAAACTAGAAGTTTTACATGAGAAAACTGCATGCCGTTAAAACCATGCCACTTTTTCTATATGTTATCTCCGCCGCACTCTTAATCTGCTTTAATGGACAATAAAACGAATATTAAGCATACTTCTGTAACTCATGAAATTGTGTTTTTTTTTTTTTTTTTTTTTTCAGTACTAGGTCAAACTTACAGACCATTGCAAGCTGGAAGAAATAATATTCAAAGCATGTCGCACCAAACAAGCAGTATTCATCAACAATTCAGAATGGAGAATGGTGGAATAGTTCTAGCAAGACATTCTGATGACTATAATGTTGCTCATGGTATTTTGCAGTCTTCACTCTCCCAACTACCATTAGATATCAAAGCTAGCTTTCAAAGGTAACTAATATTTCTAATAAAGTTCCTACCATACTCAATATTATAATCACCTACTACACTTACTCATGTGTTAATGGCTATTAAGGGAGAAGTTGGCCATATTTACACTTTCAAGTTAAGAAGAGCTTTCCCTCCCCACTTAATAATAACCTAGTAAATAGAATTTCCCCTTTCCCCATTTGAATATATATATATAGTAAATAGAATGGGACTTGTCCCACATCAGCCAAGGAGTGGGGAGATGAATGAGTTCTTAAGCACTACGGGTCTTCTTTTAGTCAGCAATTGTCTTAATGAAATACTTTTGTAGGTCCTGCTTCTGAACCAATCTCTCATATTCAATTCCGATAGTGTCATTTTTCCTCTTACCCAGTTATTAATTATATGATAAAATTTACTTATTCCTATCAGTTTAACCTTTTGAGATAAGTGGTAGTTTAATATGGTATTAAAACTAAAGATGTTAGGCCTAATTTAAGCTTTTGAGATAAACTATAATGGTATTCACGTTCCTTTCTCTCTCTCTCTCTCTCTCTCTCTCTATATATATATATATATACCTTAACAGGCAGCAGCAGTACTGGCCTACTAATCTGCAGCATGGCGTAACAAGGCCAAGTTACCTACTAAGCAAAGATGTACTAGGACGAGACAAAGGTTTGATCAGCTCAACAGCCTTCCAAACACAAAGCAAGTTATCAGCTTCAAAACAAACTCATCCATTAATGGATACAAGCATGCGAATTGGGCCCATTAGACCTAGCCGATTTCTTGAGGAAAAGAGATGGCCTCCATTCGAAATGATTACTAGTGGTCCATGGAAAGTAAAAGTGGCTCCTACTAATATTACGTGGGTTAATGACAGGACCAAGTTCGTTGGGGAAAACTACAACACGAGACCCACTGATCAATGGAACCTTGTAAACAAGACAAAGGTTAGACAATTGCCATCAACGACAGACGATGTTGTCAGCAATTCCATTAATAGCTTCAAACAAGAGTTTCAGCCCCCATTTCGACTTGAGGTAACTTTCTAATTTGAGAAATATCGTTTTGCAGAGTGTTCAGGTGGGCGGTTAAAAATTGTCCCACATCCGCTATCCGCTCATCTGCATGAGTTACGAGCAGTAAGTTAGGGGGTGTGGTGTACTGGTGGCGCGTGTCCAAGACGGTTGCGGTGTCGCGATTGGGGATGTGAACGATGAGGTGGGTGGGTAGGCAGGGGGTATTCGTGTGTGTGGGATAAAGAACCAAATAACCTTCAAATTCAAAAACGCCGAGGATGAGTTATGAAGGAGACAAATAAATTAATATAGTTCAAGAAACTAGAAGTTTTACATGAGAAAACTGCATGCCGTTAAAACCATGCCACTTTTTCTATATGTTATCTCCGCCGCACTCTTAATCTCCTTTAATGGACAATAAAACGAATATTAAGCATATTTCTGTAACTCATGAAATTGTGTGTTTTTTTTTTTTTTTTTTTTTTTTCAGTACTAGGTCAAACTTACAGACCATTGCAAGCTGGAAGAAATAATATTCAAAGCATGTCGCACCAAAAAGCAGTATTCATCAACAATTCAGAATGGAGAATGGTGGAATAGTTCTAGCAAGACATTCTGATGACTATAATGTTGCCTCATGGTATTTTGCAGTCTTCACTCTCCCAACTACCATTAGATATCAAGCATGCTTTCAAGGTAACTAATATTTCTAATAAAGTTCCTACCATACTCAATATTATAATCACCTACTACACTTACTCATGTGTTAATGCTTTAATTGGCATATTTACACTTTAAGTAGAAGAGCTTCTCCCACTTAAATTAAATAGATTTCCCCTTCCCCCCTATCCCAAGACCCCCCCTTTTGAATATATATATATAGTAAATAGAAGAATGGGACTTGTCCCACATCAGCCAAGGAGTGGGGAGATGAATGAGTTCTTAAGCACTACGGGTTTTCTTTTAGTCAGCAATTGTCTGAATGAAATACTTTTGTAGGTCCTGCTTCTGAACCAATCTCTCATATTCAATTCCGATAGTGTCATTTCTCCTCTTACCCAATTATTAATTATATGATAAAATTTACTTATTCCTATTAGTTTAACCTTTTGAGATAAGTGGTAGTTTAATAGGGTATTAAAACTAAAGATGTTAGGCCTAATTTAAGCTTTTGAGATAAACTATAATCACGTTCCTTTCTTCTCTTCTCTCTCTCTCTCTCTCTCTCTCTCTCTCTATATATATTATATATATTAACAGGCAGCAGCAGTACTGGCTACTAATCTGCAACATGGCGTAACAAGGCCAAGTTACCTACTAAGCAAAGATGTACTAGGACGAGACAAAGGTTTGATCAGCTCAACAGCCTTCCAAACACAAAGCAAGTTATCAGCTTCAAACCAAACTCATCCATTAATGGATACAAGCATGCGAATTGGGCCCATTAGACCTAGCCGATTTCTTGAGGAAAAGAGATGGCCTCCATTCGAAATGATTACTAGTGGTCCATGGAAAGTAAAGTGGCTCCTACTAATATTACGTGGGTTAATGACAGGACCAAGTTCGTTGGGGAAAACTACAACACGAGACCACTGATCAATGGAACCTTGTAAACAAGACAAAGGTTAGACAATTGCCATCAACGACAGACGATGTTGTCAGCAATTCCATTAATAGCTTCAAACAAGAGTTTCAGCCCCCATTTCGACTTGAGGTAACTTTCTAATTTGAGAAATATCGTTTTGCAAAGTGTTCAGGTGGGCGGTTAAAAATCGTCCCACATCCGCTATCCGCTATCCGCTCATCTGCATGAGTTACGAGCAGGGGCGGAGCCACAGCCACCCTTGGGGGGGCTGTGGCACCCCAAAATTTTCAAAA
>FXXK01001109.1:0-13536 GCA_900184695.1 Betula pendula
TTTATCAATTTTTTTTTTGAATTAGTGTTTATTATTTTGAGAAATATGTTGTTTTGAAGAGTATTTAGTGACGTGGCTACATTGAAAATCGATTTATGATTTGAGATATGGATTTTATATATTTTTAAATCTCAATTTTTAAAAAATTTTTTAAACCAGGATATTTTATACGACCTTTATTTAAAAGTGTGACTTTAACATGTTGAAATTGGGAGATTAACAATTTTGGACAAAAGAAATATGAAGAAAAAAGACAAAAGAAAAGGACACAAGCATAGAATGGTTTATTCTCCAATTAAATGAATAATTATTTCTTTATGATTATCAAAATCGATTATTTCAAAGCTAACTGGGTTCTTAACTTATTCATTCTTATTTATCTAAAATTAATGTACTTTTATAATTGGTAAAATTATATATGTATTCTTCTGATATCTACTTTTATGTCAACTAAAAGTGTGTTGCCTTTTTAAATCACATTGAATTTATGATTGTCATTATTGACTTTTAATTAAACGGTGATTTAAAAACCTTAATGTCTATTTTTTGTTGATACAAATAGATATTGAAGGGTGAACTTTATATTACTCTATTATATTACTATTAACTTATAATATTAACTATTAATTTAATATAATTTACTAATTTAATATTTTAATTTTCAGATGATTCAAAGATGAGTCGGATCATCCCGATTAGTCTCCATAACTCTGCTATGCTTTTTTTTTGTTTTTTTTGGTAACAAACTCTGCTATGCTTAAAGGCACCATCTTTTTTTTTTTTTTTTTTTTTCGGTAAATATAAAGGCACCATTTTAAGTTGGCCTAAAGTGAACCGTGGGTCTCTCCCAACACCAGAAAGGCCTTAAACGACAACGTTTGGACAACGCCTAGTTTGAATGTAATTCCAGGACTAGGGTTTTAGGATTTCCTTAAAGAACCAAGGTTTCACTTCTCTTTCTTAGCTGACCCTAGCAAGGGAGCGAGCGATCAAGAGAGAGCCATGGTGCACGTCAATTTCTACCGCAACTGTAAGCCCTTGCTCTTAAAAACCTCGTATTCTTCCATTGTCTACTATATATCTCACAGATATGTTTTTATTTTTGTGATGCTTGAATCGTTGATGTTGATGTACCTTATTATTATTATTTTTTCTAAATGTTAATCCTTGTTTGGGTGCTGAGAAAATTGATGAAAGGTTTCACTTTCGGGTTCTGGGGTTTCAAATAACAGATGGAAATTTTGGATTCAGAATATAGGCGTTGGTTGGTTGCGGGGAAGTTTGAGGTTGAATGGGTGAAATTAAATTTGAATACCATTCATTTTCTGTTGTTTGGTTCGTGAGAAAAGGGGCAACTCAATTGTGTCAAGTAATTCTACAAAGGGTAGTGAGTTGCGTTAGGAACTATACAACGTTGGAAAATGTAGGATTGAAGCATCTTCCTTTATATTCATAGGTTTTTCTCTGCTAAAGACAGTGTTCATTTCTTCTATTTCTTTATTTTCTCAGAAACTAAGCAAATTGTTAATACCATGCTTAGTTGAGTAATTTTTTTCATTGTATTAGAATCCTATAAGAGCAGCCATGTTGGGATCTAGATGTAGTCATTTTTCTCATCAAGGTTTTTCAGCAGCTAAATAGAGAGCTGTTTTCTAATCTCTTTCTGCATTTAGCTCATAAATTTTGCATAGCATTAGTTAACAGATCACTTTGTGGTGTTTATTAAGAATGGCAGATAATTTTTTGTATATTATTGATTTATGTTATGGAAACTATGACTTATATGCAGATGGGAAGACCTTTAAGAAGCCCCGCCGACCATATGAGAAGGAACGGTTAGATGCTGAGTTGAAGCTCGTGGGAGAGTATGGGCTGCGATGCAAGAGAGAGCTCTGGAGGGTTCAGTATGCTCTGAGCCGTATTCGTAACAATGCGAGGATGCTTTTGACCCTTGATGAGAAGAACCCCCGTCGTATCTTTGAGGGTGAGGCTCTTCTCCGGAGGATGAACCGGTATGGCCTTTTGGATGAGAGTCAGAACAAGCTCGATTATGTGTTGGCCCTGACTGTGGAGAACTTCCTTGAGCGCCGTCTTCAGACACTAGTATTCAAGTCAGGCATGGCCAAGTCCATCCACCATGCTCGAGTGCTCATTAGGCAGAGGCATATCAGGTAAAGTAATCTTTTTTGTGTGATAAATGCAGAATAACTACTTTACTGCTATGATGTTTGATGTCGGTTTTGGTTCAAATGATTAGCCTTTTAAGTCTGTCCAATAAATACAGTATATTTTTCCTAGGAGAACTGCTCCGAGCCAAAAAAATATTCAGAAAACATGTACGAATGAAAAATTAGGCAATAGCTTGGATTCTTCTTCCTTTATCTTGTATGTTGATTTCCTTTAGCTTGTATGTGATTAGCTGCCTGCATATTGATGCTTAATCCCTTGTACTGCACGGTGTAAAAATCCAAATTTAGTTTTTCTTTTGCTTAGAAGAAGAGTTGGGAAAATTGTCTCAAAGGTTGATTCCCGTGTAGGTATAGCAGCCCTGTTAAAAACTCAACCCAGCCAAATGCAACCAATTACTACAGTCACTGGTGTTTCCAAAAGTGCCCTGATGTTTTGCCCCCTTTTCTAAAGAATGATTGCTGCACTAAAAAAATCGCTTTAGGCGTATAATGGAGAATCAGTCTGTTTCTATCAACAAAATTTTGAACATTAAACTCCAACATTTAATGATTTTGGCTACTATATAGAATTAAGGGCCATATGCTCTAACAATGCTGGATGTTTTTTGGTTTGGCAGGGTTGGGAGGCAGGTTGTGAATATTGCATCTTTCATGGTGAGGGTTGATTCACAAAAGCACATTGATTTCTCACTTACCAGTCCATTTGGTGGTGGACGACCTGGAAGAGTGAAGCGAAAGAATCAGAAGGCAGCTTCTAAGAAGGCTGGTGGTGGAGATGCAGATGAAGAGGACGAGGAATGAGGCATGGGTTAGGACTTTTGCTAGTAATACTAGTAGGGCTTGTGTCTCAACTTCTGTTGAACTTTCAATGTTTTGCCTGCACTATCTATATTTAGCATTGCTTCATTTGAGAGAATAGAATTAGCCGGTTGTTATTCATGTACAATCTGTCTTTCCTTGGGTTTAAAATTTGTGTTTTGAGCCCAGTGATAGCGGAAACTTATTATTGAGGATTGCTAGCATACTTTCAGCTGTCACTGATAAGCCTTTTTAGGCTTGTTATTTGTTTGTGGGATGTGCTTATTTGCTCATACCTTATCAGTTGCGACTGTCGATAGCATTTGGGTTTGTTGTTGTCTAATGGATCCTTTGTCTTTTAATGAAAAAAACAAAAAAAAAAAAACTTCGGCGCGGGCATGGATTCTTTGGAGTAATACCCAACCCATTACGTGTTAACTGGTAATTTAAGGAACTTGTTACCTTCGCTCCATGTAAAATTGGCCCTACTTAGAGTTTGGTTTGCCTCTGTCAAAAAATCAGAGACATTTTATGTGAAAAAAATAAACGGAAGAGATAAAATGATTCGTGAAAAATTGTAGTTATTTATTTATTTATTTATTTAATTTTATTTTATTAGAGGGCTATATTCATCGTATAGTTTTTTATTAGAGGATCTCAGTTAACCTAATTTAAAATAAAACAGATCAGATTCTTTGGTCTAAATTTGTTAATTTTATGTTAGGTTTGAATCAAATTTACAGGCAGTATAAAAAGTTATCATCTCTAAATATCGCGTGTTAGGTTTAAATCATGTGAAAACATAAATATAATAAAATAATTTAGGTCAAATTTAACTCGTCTAATTTAATTAAACCGACCATGCTTAAAAGTTAAATCCGTGACTATGCCGGTAGTATTTGACGTTGTAAATGCCATGCCGAAAACAGTGAAGTATAGGTAAAAGAGTCCAGACTTGGTCATGCATTCTCTTGTGGTCTAAACTAGGATATAATTGCTCATTTCCTTCTCGTGTTATGCCCTGCATTTCCTTCCTATCTACTCACAAACACCAAAAACTGAAGAAAGAAACAGACATGGATCCTATCAACGTCTTCAAAGGTTACGGCAAAGTAGAAAACCTCGAAGATCAATCCCAACCCCGAAACACAAACACCGCCATCACCCGAAAGCCCCTCATCACCACCGTCGCAATCTTAGCCATCCTCCTCTTGACTCTAACCATCGGTCTCATGCTCGGGGCGCTGATCCACGAGGAAGAAACCGAGTCACCGGAGGAGTCCCCATCACTCTCATCCAACTCGGCCGACTCGCTCAAAGCCGTGTGCAACGTGACCCGGTACCCCGAATCGTGCTTCTCCAGCATGTCCAACCTCACCTCCCCAAAACCCACCGACCCAGAAGCCATTTTCAAGCTCTCTCTCCGAATCTCCGTCGCCGAGCTCACGAGCTTCAAGACCGTGGTTTCGAATTCGAACGAGGTTGCTTTGCGCGACTGCCGGAGCCAGATAGAGGACGCGCTGGGTCGACTCGGTGACTCGGTGGCGGCGATGGAGGTGGGCCCGGGAGAGAAGGTGTTGACGGAGGACAAGATCAGCGATCTGCAGACGTGGATCAGCGCTGCGATGACGGACCAGGAGACGTGCTTGGATGGGTTGGAGGAGATGAAGTCAACGGCTGTGGATGAGGTCAAGTCCAAGATGCAGAGGTCTAGGGAGTACACAAGTAATTGCTTGGCAATATTGGCTAATATGCACACCCTTCTTCACAAACTCCATATGTCCCTTCACTGATTTTTTCTTTAAAGAAAACCCACCCGAAATCTTTCTTGCACAAGTTGTGATCTTAATTTGTGTGTTTTTTGACTTGATTATCATATTAATTTGTATCTTGTTTGCACGATTAAATTGGTAATGCATGTATAGAGACAATAAGCACATCCATATATTCCAAAAAATATACAATACTAATTGCTTATTGGAAAGAAATTTCTCATTTTTGTCAAAATTGACTGATTTTTTGTGTTATTTAAAGTAATACAAAGGAGAAGGCTAGAGGGGCAGTCGGGGGAGGGGGTCTTTGCCGCTCTTACTTCTAATGGCAAACATTGTAGGGAGTTGGCGGGAAAGCTTTCAAACACTTGATGAGAAGCAACCCATCTTACTACTTGGTGGGGGAGGGGGTAGAAGGCGGGAAAGCTAGACGGGGAGGTGGGAGAGGGGGTCTTTGCCACTCTTACTTCTAATGGCAAACATTGTAAGGAGTTGGCGGGAAAGCTTTCGAACGCTTGGTGAGAAGCAACCCATCTGACTACTTGGTTCGCTCTCAAATTGGCACATTTGTTAACATTAGAAGTGGTCGAATTGGGGAAGGAAAGGAGCTGCTGGCGCAAATTTGAGAAGATTGGATAATATGTCAATTTGCTGTGAGCTTGGGGTGGTTGATGGCAAGAGTGACAACCTGGGAGTCACCCTCTGAAACAAGGGGTAAATCACCCAAGGTGGCAGCTAACTGTGCTGCAAGTAGTGCTGCTTAGGCTTCTCCAGAGTTAACTTGTAGGAGAGGAAGACACATTGCCTTGACGAGAAGAATGTCACCTAGTCATCATTGAGGATTGCCGCTGCAACAGAGAAAGAATTTCTTATAACCACATCAATGATGGCTGTAACATGCCCTGGGGGAGAGCGGTCCAGACTTCTCAGGTGGGGGCAGGTTTAAAACCAGGGAGGGAGGAAAAGCCATAGGGTGTTCCAGATGTTTAGATTGTGGCCACTGGAAACTGCATAGCATGCACCTTTCTCTATAGCCATTTTGTTTTTTATTATGCCTTTTTGCAGTCAGGATGATTGTTGAGGACAATGGGATTCATGCAGGTTCTCATTTTGAGATATTTAGCCCTCAGTAGATCTTCCTTAGATAGGATTTTCTAGCCAAGTTTTGCAAGAGGGACATGATGAAGCAGGGTATGGCAGAGACCACTGACTGGATAAGGGTAGTTATGGCGGCCTGGGACAGAGTTTTTGTTTTACAGCCCAAAATTTTCTAGAGGATTTTGTACTTGATAATTAATATCCTCAAACACTAGAGCTTTTTATTTTTATGCATAAATAGGAGGAGACCGAGATATTTGGCTTTGGCGGGGATTTGGCGAAAGTTGAGAATTGAGTTTATGGCAGAGGTGGTTGAGGGTTTACAGCTTTTACTATAAAAATGGTTGATTTGGAAAAATTCACTTTGTTCCCCGACCAGGAAGAGTATTTAGAGATACAGCCTACAGGACAAGACAACGGTGGCTTCATGAGCAGTGGCCTTAGAGAACACCATAAGATCGAACAACAGATGGGAAATTGCAAGGCTTTGACGGCTGATCTTTATGCCATGAATTTTTCTATTGAGTTTTTTTTTTTTTTGCTAAAAAAGGAGTCTGGAAAGTAGCGAGAAGGTCTCCTTGTCTCATGCCACAACTGTCGACTGGGAGTGAATTTGCTACAGGGAAATTCATTGAGCAGAATGAAAGGAAGAGGTGGTTAGACACTGTTGTATCCATTTAAACCACTTCAGATGGAAGCTTACACAGGTTAAGATTTTCTGGATGAAAAACAATTTCAATTGGTTGAAGGCCTTTTCTATATCCAGTTTTAGGGCCATTAGCCCTCCATTCTCCCTCTTTATGTTTCATGAAATGGAAGATTTTTTGGACTAAAATGGTATTGTCGTGAATTGATCTCCCTGAAATGAAGGCAGATTAGACGGGGAGGATGATTTTCAACGTGGGGGGCTTGAGACAGGCCATTAGTTATGGCCCTTTGCTTCCCTAAACATTATAGTCCCTCATTGTGTTAGAATTTCGTGGCACTACTTGAAATTGCCTCCTTTTTTTTTAATAGGGTTTTTGAGGTGTGACACAAACATAATGATAGGGATATCCTCAAACTACTTTGAAATCTAAAAATATTCAGATAGAGAACGCCAGAGTACTTGAAGGACAAAAGGCTAATGATAAGAGTGTTGAATCCATCCAGCAGTTGGGGCCATTTATTAAGTGGCAAGTAGCTCTACAAGGGAGATAACAAAAATTTAAACAAATTTGACGGGCCATGGACTCCTTTTTATCTTTCTTTTCTTTTATCAGCATGGGCCATGAGCCCATTGGTCTCAGTATTGCTTCCCCGCTGCATACAAGCCTCAAACTGTCCTTTTTCTAAATAATTCAAAAATAAAAAAATAAAAAAATCTTGGGCCATGAATCCCATGACCTTCATATCCAAACTCAGTCTCTACAGTGACTTTAAGGGGTGTATAACTGATTGGGGTTATTCCTTACAAACCGCAATTGGGGTCTCCGGTTATTTTGTTTTTACTGGTTGCAGTTGCCAATAATTAGTTTCGAACAAAAAAAAATTATTTTTACTTACTTCTCATCGATCTGCGTGAGCTTACATGAGTTAAACGTAAAAAATGTAATAATAGATTTTATTTCATCTCATTAGTCAGCCTAAACCAACTTGACTTGAGAAACTATGTGTACAAAGGCCCAAACAGCTTTTTTTATAGAAGTAAGGGTTGAAAAAAGCTTTGTTCATATTCGGTGTGTGACAAGAAAGTGTTCATATATATATTTTCTCTCTCTCTCTCGCAAGACACAGGGAGCAACGCTCCCTGTGTTTGTTTAGTGAAAAGGAGGGAGGCATCCCCTTTTCACTCTCTCTCTCTCGCAAGACACAGGGAGCAATGTTTATTGTGTTTGTTTATATATATATAAAAACTGGTTACTCAGTTAATAACCAGTTTTTCAAAACCAATAACCGATAACCATAATCGGTCTAATTGGTTATCCAGTTGTGGTTATTTTCGGTTTTCTAATTTTTCAGTTTCTTGGTTTGTCCGGTTATCCAGTTATTTTCAGTTATAAGTGGTTAATAACCGCTCCGCTTGTACATTTCTAATGACTTTGGTCAAAGTTATTTTCAATACTATTCTTTCTATTGTAGCTTTCAAGGTCTCTTGCTATATCATAAGTGGTGGTGGTTCAGTGGTCTCAAGAAAATTCTCAAATGGTGGGGCACGCACTAAGGTGTAGTTCGAATCCCGCAATGAGATATCACACAAGCTTGATTAGTATTAACTGCCTTAGGTCCCACTGATACTCTAATGGGGTTAGGTTAGGCTATGACTCAATTAGGCTTGAGGAAAAACCTACAATTTCTTACCATCTAATCCCCTACTATCTTTAGTTCCCAACAAGTAAGTACTCTAAGACATGTGTTACTATGACCACGCTCATAATTAAAAAAAGTTGCTATAACAGTAAACATTACTCCAAGTAGCCCATCAATTAGAATGCTTAAAAAATCGCTGTTTTCGGTGGTCCCTTTCTCGGCCAGTGTAATAAGAATCTAATAGGCCAGGCTAGTTCTTTGGCCCATTCCTAGATGTTTTTAGGCTTTTTGTTTTTTTGCACTGTAATGATCGTACTAGGATCGTTGCTGGGGTACTTCAACCCCACTTTTTGTATTCCCTCTCTCTCTCTCTCTCTTAATTCTCTTCCCCTCATTCCCATTTGTATTGCTTAGGAAAAAAGATGGTTAACTACATTTACTCCCTAACTACCATCATTTTTGCAATGCCCTCACAATCTATTATTGGGTTTGTAATGCCCTATTTCCACGACCCAAAATAACAAAAATTATTCTTCATAAGATAAATGGTTTTATGACATGTCATAACAGAGGAATTGAATTAGGCCATTTTTAATGATGTAAGGGATGATCACACTATAACAAGTGCAGTCATCTTCATATCATATCATCTTTAAGGAAGATAATAACTTTCACAGAAATTATGAAAAAAGAAACGATGCAACTCTTAGCATTCTATAATTATGGAATGGAGTCATAAAGTTTTCACACAGTTTTCATTCTGACAAATTCGTTTCACTCTAAAGGAAAAATCCTTCCAAATCATTTCTATTCAATCACTTTCAATTTCCTGTGTTAATCACAAAGCTATGATACCAGGTAAAGAAAAATGACAAAAGGAGATTGTTTTCATTCACACATTTTTTGTGGCTGCAAGCCTGCATCCGTTTGATTGCTAGGCAGAATTTCATATCAGAAGCAAGACAAGCTCTTCGTTATGTACACAGTAGGACACGCATGACTTTAGCTTTTGTTGGTACAGTTTACGACGAACACCTGTAAAAGAGAAACACGTAAGCAAAGAGCTTGCCGGGGGGGGGGGCGGGCGGGCGGGCGGGCGGGCGGGGATGAGCTCCGATGCTAAAGTTAGTAAGCTTATATGATGGTCTAATAATAGACTATAATCTGATAGCTTGTACTTGATAGTAAAATGATTTTTTAACCCCTTACCTCTGTTCTCCTGGCTTTATTTATATCTCCTTCGGTATAGTGGTTCTCGGGTATTTCGGGGTCGTGCTCTTGGACTTCGTGGTCCCTATCGTGTCTGTTATGTATGATCATACGTAGTGGCGTCAGTCCGTGATTCTCGGGTTCGTGGGTGGTCGGTCCTTACTTTCAGGAGTTGTGGCCTTTGTGGCTGTTAGTAACGAAATCGTTTCTTTGCTTTTGTTTTGGGGCCTGCTGTCGGGTATGGGCCTCTCGATCTGGGCCTTGCTGCTTGATTGGGATTTTGGGCCCTTTGGCCCAAACTCCCTAACAGTTACCCCCCATTCCCCTAATGGCCCAAACTCCCTAACAGTTACCCCCCATTCCCCTAACCCGAGTCCTTAGCTCGAGGTATGGGGAATTATCTCACCGAGGGCTGATCGAGGCTCGGGCCGTGTGGGCTGGTTGTTAGCTTTGGCGTATCTGTTCCTTAGGGGGCACGTGTCATTTTGCTTGTGGTGCCTTTTAGGTGGCACGTCTTTTAACGAATTGTCCTTTCGCGTACTGGCTGTACCGCCTGAAGATCGTCCCTTGATATTCTTGGCTACACGTGGCGCTTCAGGGGCTTGGACGCATTTAAGGATTTGCACGCCGTTTGGTGTGGGCCTCCCTCTTATCCTTTGTCTTCTTCCTTTGCTCTGGTTCTGGTGTTGCCATAACCGATTGGACTTACATTTTCCTTCTTCTTTCTTGCTTCTGTTCTGCTGGCTCGGTATCATCTCCACGATTTTCCTTCGTGGTATTTCCTTAGGGTTGTCTTTTTTAGGGTTTCTATTGATAAAGTGCTACCTTTAGAGTGTTTCGTTGATCCTGAGGGTCCCCTTTTTTCTCTTTTGGAACTTACACTTCAACTGATTGAGCCTGCTGTTTCCCATCTTCGTTTAAGCGTTGCTCATTTGCTTGTTCGTCAGCGCTGTTCACGTATTCCTTCTCTCCTTATCCCTAGCGTCTTATACATTATGGGTTTAATTCCTGTTCCTTCTGATTCGGACGGATCTGGTAGCGGCCCTGATAACCTTCAATCGCCGATTAACTTCGCTGTTGACCACATTCAGCGATGGAGATCTATTCTTTCGCCGAAGGATGAGTCCAGGCTTCGCAAATATTATGGGATTCTTGCTTCTGTATTTATTCGTTTTCCCGAGCCCGGGGAAGGCTGTGCGATTAACGAGAAGACTCGGGAAGTTTGCTTGTACGAGCATTTTCTGAGAGTCGGCTTTCGATTTCCTTTGCCTTCCATAGTGCGGAGGCTTCTTTGCTATTTTAGTATATCTCCTGCCCAAATTAAACCCAATGGTTGGAGGAACTTGTTGGGCTGTTGCATTCTCTGGCCGTATGTCTTCGGGGACGGAGTAGCTCTCTCAATTGCGGAGTTCCTCAACATTTATCAGCCCGTCAGGTATGGTAACTGGATGTGGACCTTCCAGTCTAGGGATAATAAAATTATCCATCTGTCTTCTACTTATTCCAATAATAAGAAATGGGAGAATCGCCTGTTCATGGTCTCTGGTGGATGGGATACCGTCTCTGGTGACGGTGAGGAGCCAGCCTCTCACAGCTCCATTCCCTGCGCCTGGAAATCTCCTGTCAATAACTGTAAGTCTTCTTAAACCCAGGTTTTTGCAAAACCCTTATGTTATTCTTGTTCTACATTTTCTTGACGACCTCGGTTTTGTTTTCAGGGCAGGACATTCCTCCGCTGAATGCCGAGCAACAACGTCGGGTGGATTGGATCTTGGAGTTTGCAGCCGATAAGTCTGATCTGGCTCAGGACATTCGAGACTTTGACCTCTTGGTCACTCGCGGTCGTATCCGTAGACATTTGGGATACCAAGTGGTCGGGAGTTGGGATCCTAGGAAAAAGGCAGACTCCGGAAGAAGGAAAATTCCTGAGGAGTTTCCGAGGGAGATGTTCCCTAAAGGGAAAAGAGTTCCTGAGAGGAAGAAGACATCTGAGAGGGAACTTAACGATAAAAAGAAATCTCCTGAGAAGAGAAAACTCCCCGAAAGAAAAATACCCGAGAAGAAAATGCTCCCGAGGAAGAAAACTTTTGAGAAGGAGGTTCCCGAGAAAAAGGCACTTCCTGTTAGGAATGAGGTTCCCGTGAAGGCGGTTTCCAGGAAAGCAGTTCCTGAAATGGAACAGCCTGTTACTACGCCGGTTGCACGACGGGAGCCTGGCAATTTGGAGGCATCTTCTGCTGAAGCTCGGACAAGGTTGGCTGTGGACAAAGGGAAAGGCAAAGTGACTGCGGAAATGCTTCGCCAAGAAAAGGAAGACGCGGTTCCAAAGCTGATGTCGTCAGCTATGCGTTCATCCCCTCCTGTAGCTCCTCCCCCTAAAAAAGTGAAGCCTACTACGGATGAAATTTGTGGGGCCAGTAATTTTCAAGCTATTATCATGCTCCAGGCTGGGGCTCCATCTAAAGTATTACCCCCCAAGTCTGACTCCGAGACCCGTGAAACTGGGGGAGAAAAAAGATCTCGGGACGAAGGAAGTCCCGATGTCGTTCCTGAGAAAAGGCAAAGGGTGGACCACGCTCGGTATTTTGACGAAATACTTGGTTGCCATCTTGCCTCCCATTCTTTGCCCGATTTGGGGGATGCAAATATTGCTCCTACCGGTCCTTTCCCTGTTGCTCCTACAAGTGATAAGTTGTCTGGCTCTTCTGCAATCAATGGGGAGATTCCCTCAGCTGTGGGATCGGGGGAAGCGGTGCTTGATTGTGTATCTTGTCCCCTTGAGGAAGAGGTGTCTGCTCAGGTGCTTGGGGAGGATCAGCCTCATGAAGTTACTCCTTCACCTGCAGTTGCCAGTGTTGAGTGTCCCACTCAGGAGACATCTACTGTTGGCGGCTCTGGTTTTTGGGGGCCTCTTTTGTCATCTCTGGGGGAAGGCTTGACCGGGCATCCTCTGCAGGTGCTTTCTAACATCATTCCCCAGGGCCACTTTCGGGGAGCTGGCCGTGTGTCGTCGGAGGAGTTTGTTGATCTTTTGATACATCAGAAGATTACAGTAAGTTTTGTTGACCGTGTTAGTATTTGTTTTTCAGCAAGTTCATTGTCTCTACTAACTCTTGTCTTCTCAGGATGTTATTAAAGTCGTTGGCCTCTTCTTGGAGTATTGGGACAGCTTAAGAGCCTGTCCGGATGAAGTCTCGGTCTTGAAGAAGAAGCTTCAAAACTACGAGGACAATGTTGCTCGCCTAGCTGGCCTTGTTGAGGATCAGGCTGCAAAGCTTAGGGGTTTGACTTCGGCCCAAGCTATCTTGGAGGCAAAGGCCTCTGAGTCCGAGGGGCTTCGATCTCGGTTGAATGCCGCTGAGGCCAGGGTGGCTGAGTTGGAAACTAAGATTAAAGAGCAGCCCGACTCGGAGGCTCTGGCTGCCCAACGGTCAGATCTTCAAGGCAGGCTGTCTATTGCTGAAGATTGGGTTGTAGACTTGGAGGCCGAGTTGTTGATCGCGGGCGCCGGTCGTCAAAAGATTGTTGCTATGCATGCTGAAGTTACCGAGGAGTTGTGCCGTGTAAAGCAGGAGTGTGCTTTAGCAGAGTCTCGGGCCTCAATTCTTGCCAACAAGAAGGATGCTTTGGTCGTGTCCCTGGCTGAAGCTCGGGACCAATCTTCTGAAGATCAGGCTAGGGCAGAGAATTCTTTGGCCCTTGTCCAGACTGTTCAGCTTGAGTACAAGTTAACACGCAAGAAGCTGCGCGGTCTTCGGAAGAGGCATCATCACTACCGAGCGCTGTCACATCGTTATTTCCAGCAATTATGCTGTATGGCTCGGGTGAGGGATGGCGCCTGGGCGTTGGGCTACTGTTGGGGCTTCTCCACACTCAGGCACTTATACCTCCATCCACGCCCTGATGTAGACTTGAAGACTGTGGATCCCAGGCGTTTAACAGTCTCTGCTGCTGCTATCCAAGCCTTGATTGAGCTTGGCAGGGAGGAAATGTCTGATGCACCCGAGCTTAGCGAGTTTAAGGCTATTACTCCGTCTCCTCAGGCTACTGTGGAAGATAACCCTGGTGAATCTGCCATTCCTGTTGAAGATGATCCTGATGACTTGGTTGGCCACGGTCAGGATTTGGCGTTAAAGGAGCAAGATCAGGCTTCGATGGTTAAGGCTTCAGCTCCTGGTTCT
>FXXK01001109.1:14579-143142 GCA_900184695.1 Betula pendula
CTGCTGTCTCCAGGTGATATGCTCCCGCTCGGTAATTTCCGATCACTCAGTAGGGACCTTCCCATTTGGGTGCCAATTTTCCATCTGCCGCTTCTTTTGTTGCTAATGTGACTTTACGCAGCACCCAATCTCCTATTTTGAGTTTTCTTGGCTTTACCTTTTTGTTGAAGTATTCTGCTGATTTCTGTTTGTACACTGCCGTTGTCAACTCGGCGGCTTCTCTCTTCTCTGGTAATAGGTCCAGGTTCAACATCAGCCCTTCATCATTGAGGCCCGGGTTATAGTGCTTTACCCGGAAACTTGGAGAACCAACTTCCACAGGTGCCTCTGCTTCGAAAGCTAATGCAAATGGTGTCTCTTCCGTCGGGCTTCTTTTGGTGGTTCCGTAGGACCACAATACTTCTGGCAGGTATTCCGCCCAGGCTCCTTTTTTCTTTCCCAGCTTTTTCTTCAATATCTGGAAAATTGTCTTGTTCGTTGCTTCGACCTGGTCGTTGGCCTGAGGGTGTCCCGGTGATGAAAAGTATGGGCGTATATGGAGTCCTGCGCACCAATCTTTGTAATGCTGGCAATCGAACTGCTTCCCGTTGTCGGACACGATGGCATATGGTAGGCCGTACCGGCATATCACAAAGTTCCACAAGAAATTGGTGATGTTCTTCGTGGTTATTGTGGCTAGAGCCATTGCTTCGGCCCATTTTGTGAAATAGTCGACTGCTATCACGACGAACTTGACACCCCCCTTTCCTTGTGGTAATGGCCCGACAATGTCTACCCCCCATTTGGCGAATGACCATGGGGAAGAGATCGAACTTAGTTCTTCTGGGGGGTTAGTTGGTACCCGTGCGAACCTTTGGCATTCGTCGCATTTTTTTACTACTTCGAGGGATTCCTTGTGCATTTTGGGCCAGTAGTACCCGGCTCAGATAGCTCTGTGAGCCACCGTTCGCCCTCCTGAATGGCTGCCACAGATCCCTTCGTGGATTTCTCTCAACACGTACTTTGCCTCTTCTTCCGATAGGCACTTGAGCAAGGGTAGAGTGTAAACCTTTTTGTAGAGTACGCCATTGATGATGGTGTACCTTGCTGCTTTTGTTCTGATTTTTTGCGCATTTTTCTTCTCTGACGGCAGCACTCCATGTCCAAGGAATTGGATAAGGTCTGCTGCCCAACCTGGGGCATTACTAGTTAGCATTACGTCGTTGCCGCCGTGAATACTTGGTTCTGTTAGTGCCTGTATTTCCACGTCTGATAGCTGTTGTTCATCCTCGGGGGCCGACCCTAGTCGGGCCAGCTTGTCAGCTTCTTCATTTTCTTCCCTCGGAATTTGTTTTACCACAAGCTGGTTGAATTGTATGCGAGCTTCTTGCACCTTGGCTAGATATTCCTTCATCCTTTTCCCTTTTGCTTCGTAATCTCCCTGGATTTGGTGAGCTATGACTTGGGAGTCAGTTCGGATTTCCACATCTTTAGCTCCCATTTCCAACGCCAGGTTGAGTCCCGCTAACACAGCTTCGTACTCGGCTTCGTTGTTGGTTGTCTGAAAGTCCAACTTGATGGCGAAGGTTAGCTCCTTGCCTCTCGGGGTTATCATGACGATCCCGACTCCGCTCCGGTTGGCTGTTGAGGATCCGTCAACATATACTACCCAAAGGTTCTTCTTTGATACCTTGTTAGGGTCGGGGAAGTTGGTGAATTCCACCAAGAAGTCTGCGAGTGCCTGCCCTTTAATTGCTGTTCTGGGCAAGTATTCGATGTCGAATTCCCCGAGCTCGACTGCCCAATTTACTAGTCTGCCCGAGGTATCCGGCTTATACAGTGTTTTCCTCAACGGATACTTGGTCAGTACTCGGATGGTGTGCGCGTGGAAGTAAGGTCTGAGCCGTCTTGCTGATACTACTAAGGCGAAGGCCAGCTTTTCAATTTGAGGGTATCTCTCCTCGGCTCCCCTTAGTGCTCGGCTTGTGAAATATACTGGCTTCTGGACTCCTTTTTCTTCTCGGATCAAGACCGAGCTGACTGCTGAAGGTGAAACCGCCAAATACAAGTACAATGGCTTGCCTTCTGATGCACTGCTTAGCAGTGGTGGAGTGACCAAGTATTGCTTTAATTGCTGGAATGCCTGATCGCAAGCCTCGATCCATTCGAATGCTTTTCTTAGGATTTTGAAGAACGGCAGGCATTTATCCGTGGACCGGATAGAACCGATTCAGGCGCTATCCGTCCGGTGAGTTTGTGCATGTTGTTTCGTGTTTTTGGGTGAAGACATGTCCAGGACAGCCTCACCTTCTCGGGATTGGCTTCGATTCCTCTAAGAACTAGGAATCCCAGGAATTTTCCCGAGGACAAAACGCGAAGGCACAATTTGCCGGGTTAGCTTCATGTCTGTAATTGCCTCAGTGTGTTGAACGTCTCCTCCAGGTCCGAGACATGATCAGCTGCTTGGACGGTCTTGACCAGCATGTCGTCCACATAGACTTCTACATTTCTACCGATCTGGTGCTTGAACATCATGTTTACTAGCCTCTGGTATGTAGCTCCCGCATTTTTCAAACCGAAAGGCATTACCTTATAACAGTAAAGACCCCGATTGGTGATGAATGCTGTCTTCTCGTGGTCGCTTTCATGCATCTTGATTTGGTTGTAACCTGAGAAGGCATCCATGAAGCTCAGAAGTTCATGCCCTGACGTTGAGTCTACCAAGACATCTATCCTCGGGAGTGGAAAGCTATCTTTTGGACAAGCTTTGTTCAGATCGGTGAAATCTACGCACATCCGCCATTTGCCATTTGCTTTCTTGACCAAGACCACGTTGGCCAACCAATCTGGATAGTGCGCTTCTTTTATGAACCCAGCTTGGAGCAACTTCTCTACTTCTTCTACAGCTGCTTGATTACGCTCGGGTGCGAAACTTCTTCGCTTTTGCTTGACGGGCTTGGAGCTTGGGTCCACATTCAATTGGTGTACAATGACCGATGGATCTATTCCGGGCATGTCTTCATGTGTCCAAGCAAATACATCTTTGTTGTTCCGGAGGAAGTGCTGGAGCCTGTCTCGTATCTCCCGAGCCAGTTGTGAACCGACCCTAACTTTTTTATCTGGCCGTCGATTTCAACTTCATCCATATCTTCCGCTGGCTCTGTTTTTTGCGTTACTTTGCCCGGGTTGTCTATTTTGACTTCTAACGTCTCCCTCCTGGTTGGATCTTTGAGGGTGATGTTGTAACAATTGCGGGCTGCCACCTGGTCGCCCCTGACTTCCCCGATCCCGTGGTCGGTTGGGAACTTCATCTTCAAGTGGTACGTTGAAGTTATGGCTCTCAGCTTATTCAGCGTCGGTCTTCCGATAATGGCGTTATATGCTGAGGGTCTGTCAATTACCAAGAAGTCGGCCATGACGCTGGCCTGTTTTGGTGTTGATCCTGCCGTTATCAACAGAGTTATAACGCCGATGGGTTGGACCTTTTCTCCAGCGAATCCCACAAGTGGCGTTCGGATCGGTCTCATTTTGTCTCGGCTGATCTTCATTTGGCTGAATGCTGTCCAATATAGGATATCGGCAGAGCTCCCATTGTCGATGAGGATTCTTCGGACGCTACAATTCGCCACTGTCATTGTTACAACTAGTGGGTCATCGTGCGGCACCGAGACCCCCCACTCATCTTCTTCTGAGAAGGTCACTTCTTCAGATCCTCTTTTCCTGACTCTTCCTGGTTTGTTTAACGACAATATTTCCTGTGATGCCAACCTACGGGCATATGCTTTTCTTGCCGAGATTGACTCTCCTCCTCCGGAGAACCCGCCTGAGATGGTGCGGATTTTCGTCACGGCCTCGTGGGCGTTGGGTGCTTGCCTCGGGTTATTATCCCTCGGGTTCCCATTGCCTCTATGATCCCTCGGGTTGTTGTTCTTCTGCTGCCTTTGTTCGGCCACAAACTTCGTAAGCTTTCCATTTTTGATTAGTTTTTCAATCTCCAATCGTAGGATTATACATTCTTCTGTTTCGTGACCGTGGTCCGCATGGAAATCACAATACTTCGCTCTGCTTCTTCTGTCAGGATCGGCCCGCATTTTTTGTGGCCAACGGAGATTAGGGTCATCTTGGATCTGCATGAGTATTTTCGGATACGCTTGTGATTCAAGGGAGTTCATTGAACTCTTCTCGGTAAATGTGGATCGGTTCCAATGTTCTTCGGGGATCGGGTTCCAATCCTTCTTTTGGGCTTTGGGAGCCTGTTCCGATGGTTCGGACTTGACCCTAGCAGGTGTCGGCCTGCTTATTATCCGAGCTGGCGTTCGTTCTCCTCGGGGTTCCTTCTTTTCCTTTGCTGGAATTGGGCACTCCGACCTGGACTCCATTAAGGCTTTGATCGTCTCTTCCCCGTTCATGAATTCTTCAGCCTTATCCATGAAGGTTTGCAACCTCGTTGGTGTCTTCCGGGCTAATTCGGCCATTAGCCCTCCATCAGGCCTTATCCCGTTCAAGAGTGCGAACAGGACCACATCCTCCTTCGGGTCTTCCACGCTCATTTTTTCTTTGTTGAATCGCATTAGATATTCTCTTAGCGATTCTCCACTCTTCTGCTTCACCGTCAGCAAGTGGGCTGCGGACTTTCGTCGTCTTCTTCCGGCTAGGAATTGTGTGAGGAACTACCTTCCTAGTGCGTCAAAGCTATCGATTGACTTTGGCGGAAGCTTGCCAAACCATTCCCGGGCACTGCTTTTTAAAGTGAGGGGGAACGCTCTGCAAGAAATCTCGTCTAGGGTTGCGTGGAGAATGGAATGCTCTCGGAACGCCTCAATATGCTCGGCAGGATCCTCCTCTCCCGTGAATTTATCAATTCTCGGGATCTTGAACTTGTCGGGCAAAGGAAATGCTGTGATCCGGTCGGTGAAGGGGAGATTTGTACTCCGCAGCAGATCTTCGACTACCGATCCTTGGCCATTCCCCTTTTGATCGATTGCCTGAGACATTCTTTCGTACTTCCTTTTCAAGTCTTCAAGCTGCGCATGTATATGACCTTCTTGGCCATGGTGAGAGAAATCATGAATTTGAGACAAATGGCCGAGATAAGGAGGCTGGTTATGGACTTGGGGTTGCACGGGGTCATTAGGAGGAGGATAATGCATATGGCCATTATTCAGGACCTCCTCGCCATTNCTCCCCCCTCTCTCCGCCATCCTCATGACGGCTTGCTCCTTCGGGTATGATTCGCCTGGCTGGGATTTGCTGACGCAATTCTTCATTTTGCTTAGCCAGGTTTTCCATATGTCTTGACATTTGTTGCAGATTTTCTTCTAGGAATGCAATTCTTTCTCCTGGATCATTTGGGGGCACTCCAAGATTAAGAGGAGGCCTAGATGGTCCATCTGCATGGTGGACTGCCTCTTGCTCAGGAGGTGTGTCATAAGCAGCTGCTGATCGACGGGTGTTCACCATATTCAGATTTGTATAGTAGAAACAACACTGTGTCGTTACCACAGACGGCGCCAAACTGTTGGTACAGTTTACGACGAACACCTGTAAAAGAGGAACACGTAAGCAAAGAGCTTGCCGGAGGGGGCTGGCGGGGGATAGCTCCGATGCTAAAGTTAGTGAGCTTATATGATGGTCTAATAATAGACTATAATCTGGAAGCTTGTACTTGATAGTAAAATGATTTTTTAACCCCTTACCTCTGTTCTCCTGGCTTTATTTATATCTCCTTCGGTATAGTGGTTCTCGGGTATTTCGGGGTCGTGCTCTTGGACTTCGTGGTCTCTATCGTGTCTGTTATGTATGATCATATGTAGTGGCGTCAGTCCGTGATTCTCGGGTTCGTGGGTGGTCGGTCCTTACTTTCAGGAGTTGGTGCCTTTGTGGCTGTTAGTAACGAAATCGTTTCTTTGCTTTTGTTTTGGGCCTGCTGTCGGGTATGGCCTCTCGATCTGGGCCTTGCTGCTTGATTGGATTTGGGCCCTTTGGCCCAAACTCCCTAACAGCTTTAAAAATGGCTTTCCATGAATCTGGGATTACATTGATTACAAAATTATTCTACATATAGATAGTGTCTTCAAAGGGCGTGAGCATCTTGCCTTGATTATATTGATGTTGGCTGGATCATGGAGTCATATATGGTGAGAAAATATTGCCTATAGAAGTCTGATCTTTTTTTTTTTTTTTTTTATAACGAATATACTCTAACCCGGGGGGGGGTGGAATAAACAAAATAACATCATGAGAAGTCAACTGATTCATTGATTTAAGTGGCTAATACTTATCCAATAAAGGGACAAACAAAAAGCATTAACTAGCACCCAGATGACTAAGACTAGAAGATAATACTAACAAAAGATTCAGCCCCCTCGGAAGCAAATCCCTATCTTCAACTTACAGAATAAGTTATTGAACATGATTAATGATTTAATGTCAAGATTGATTAAAATACATTTAAGAAGAGGCCTAGGATTAGTCTTAGATTCAACCTACCCAAACTGGGGGTAGAATACTAATTACTAAATGCCGCCAGAAAATGAGTGGGCGGGGGGGAGAGAGAGACAGAAACCACGTTCTTTAAGATAAACAGAAACATGTTTATGTCTTTTACCGTTTGTGCTAATTCTATATAATTTCGTGTCACTGCCTGTTCTTATTTTAGCCACTTGTTAAAGAATTCTCACCACTGGCTTTCTCGCTACCTGACTTTTGTCCACTGTCCACTGTCCACTAGGCAGCAATTACAGCCATTAATGTGCACTGTTGCCATGACGTAGGAAATTAGGAATCAAATCTCCAAAGGGTAATGCTTTGACGTAGCAATTGCAACTAATTATTCGATCAATCATTGTTAAAAAATAATAAAAAAAATCAAAGATTGTTTAGCACTGTTATGTTATTATTGTGGAATAAAAATATGTTATATAACATTACTTTTTAAATTAACATTTACACCTAATTTTCACATATGACTTGCATGCTTTTTAGGACATATATCTGTTTATATTAAAAATATAAGTAAGAATCACATGCTCTAAAAACATATGTCAGTTTAATAGAATAAATCTGAATTGCTTGCTTTTAAGGACAAATATCTGTTTGTATTAAAAATACATGTGAGAATCACATGCTCTAAAAACATATGTAAGTTTAATTTACTTAATTGAGATAATTTCTCTAATCCAATTTAGAGGATTTTTTTTTTTTGGTGTTTTCTTTCAACTAGCCAACTCTTTGTATTAAAAATATATGTGAGATTTATATGCTCTAAAAATATATGTCAGTTTAATTTACTTAATTGAAAATTACTCTAATCCAATTTAGGGGAATTTGTTGTTGTTGTTGGTGTTATGCCCAAGTTCAGCAACAATCTATTCAAAACAACAAATTCAACTAGCCAATAATTGCCATATAGAGTGCTGGAATGTACACTTTATCTCATAAGTATTTTACCATGTTAACGTATCAGTTCAATTAATTATTTGAACTTTTTTTTTTAGATGGCTGATTCAAGGACTTATTAGCACTACAACATCAATAGAATGTGATAATAATACAATAAAAGTGTAATTTTTAGCATTACTCTCGTCATATAATATAATCAATGTTATGTCCAAAAGACGAGTTTAAAGCAAAAAACATCCAAATTAAGGTCATAAGACGATTACAAATTTCCCTCGAGGTGCAACATTTTTACTTGCAAGCAAGGCGTGATTAACTATGCATGTATGTAGATGTAGTTCATATTGGCCAATGATTCACGGCAAGTTTTGATAAGGATTCCGCAGTTGTTAAGTATCCAATCATGCAGAAGAACATGACAAAATGTTCAAAATACATTTAGGAGAGTGAATGTATCGACTCCGTGTCAGGAACGGCCAACTAAATGTGATGCATATCAGCATATGCACGTAATGTGTGCCCCCCATCATAGGAGAGCTGACTCAATCTACAGATTGTAACAGTGAAAGCCCCAGATGACATAGGGCATGGGGTCACAAAAGTGTTGATAAGGTTCTTTTTTTTTGTCTAATTGAAAGTGTTGATAAGGTTAAAATACACGTACATGGCTCCCATATATATATATATATATGAATAGTAAGCACTTTTGAATACTATATGGTTTATGATTAGCTTTTCTGAGTGAACTTTTTTCATGCTTAAAGAACAAGTCAAGAACTTGAATAAACATAGGAATTTGCTACTTCTCTCATGCCAGCCAATCGTTTAACTTATTAAATTCATTCATCTATATAAATATATGGCATCAGTGCGCCACCACAAATGAGACAGAAGCTTAATTTTACTGCAATATGTTTATAATTATAATTTTTTCTTCTTTTACTTTCACTCTGAATTATTGGTAGCTCAAAAGAGTTGTGCTCTATATATATTCCAACATAACTTCCAGGTACTTGCCAAAAAAAGATAAGACATCTAAATACTCTATAGTTGATGAAGAATAAATCCAACCTTGTGGCGGCAAAGGTTCATCCCCAAGTGCTACCTTCCTCTGCCTCCTGCTACTTCTCTTCCAAACAAGAAACGTTTACAATATGGATGAAGTCTCTGGTTCTCGGTGGCAAAGGTTGTACTGTCTTTGATGCCAAGGGTCAAATTGTGTATCGTGTTGATAACTACAGCTGCAAATGCAAAGATGAAGTTTATCTTATGGATTTCAAAGGCAAGGTCATCTTCACCATGCTAAGAAAGGTAAAAAAAGAAAAAAGAAAAAGAAAAGTTAATTTAATATCATTATTTTGGGAAGTTTGGACTCGATTTATGCTCACAATTTGTGCTTTTTCTTGTGTAGAGATTCAAATTGTTTAGGTTTTGGGAGGGTTACAGATCCACAGCTACAGAGATTGACAGTAAAAAGCCTGGTTTCCAAGTACGCCAAACCTTGAGGATTCAAAGAGGGCACTCACCATGTCAGGTTACTGTGGGGTTGGATGAGAACCAACCACGTCATTACAAGATCCAAAGCTGGGGTAGCAGCAGCAAGTCAGCATGCAAGATAGTAGACCAATTCGGGGTGCTTGTTGCAGAGGTGAATTTAGTCTAACGCCTTTTTCTCATTCCATCATTCTTAGAGTCTATTTGGCACTGCGATTTCGCAGATCAAAAGTGCAATTTTAAATTAAATCACTGAAAATGTATCGTTTGAGAGGACTTTTTTAAAAATTGTAATTTAAAAACGTAAAAAAATTTAAGTTTTCAAATCGCAGGCAAGGGGTGCGTTTTTAAAATCGAATGGTTGTAAAGATCAAACTAAGATTTTACCAAATACTTAATTGCGTTTTTAAAAATCGCATTTTCAATCACACGTTTTTAAATCATAAATCCAAACGGACCTAAATAGAACTGAGAGCTCATTGTTTTGAGTGTTAATTCTAACTTATCATGTTTTCATTGACAGTTAAAGAGAAAGAAAGCAGCATGTGGGGTTGATTTAGGCAACGATGTTTTGACAATGGTGGTGGAGCCCTCTATTGATCACTCTCTTATCATGGGTGTTTTTGTTGTGTACAGTCTCATTAACTACAAAATGTAAACGTGTGGTGGAGGCAATAGAATGTTCATTTTGGATATCACTAGTTATCTAGGATGTCTTTGCATGTGCTTCATGACATATTCTGACTTGGTAGCTCTCAAACTAGCTATACTACATGAAACAAGATTGATGTTCTTTCACAATCATAGCAGAAAATGAGTAACTGCAGTGCTGAGGATGGATCAATTGTGAGGCTAAGGTTAGATATGCCACGCCATTCAAAACATTTAAATGACATGACATGACATTATCTACATCATTAGATACAATAACATTAAATCATCACTAGAAAACTTGAAATGGAGAGGATCCTTGTCCAGAAATATGACCTTAGACGTTATATCCTATTCATGTATGCCTGTTAATTAGTTGCAAATTTTAGTTCGATTGCACAAGATCTTGCTCCCAATTAGCAAGCCCCAAAAGCCAATCGATCACTATTATTTGCTCAATTGTTTTTTGGTTTTGTTCTGAGTATGATACATGGAGAGCACAAAAAGAAACCAGGAAAAAAAAGAAGCTATGGAACAGATGAAAACTTATCAGGATGACATCCTAGGAGATGGAAAGTAATTTCCTAATTATACTCGAAGAAGTTGAGTCACAACATTCTGTAAGGGAAATGATTTCTTAGCTTGAGAAGCAATCCAACGTGCAATAATGTTAACTTTTCTATGCAAGTCAAATGAAATTGAACCAATTGTTTGATGTTGAAAAACCTGAGGATATCCTCCCCAATGGTTGCAATCTGCCAAGAAACAGAGACACATGGGTTTTCCAAAGCATCTATAGGAGCTTGAGGATCTATACCTAAAATCTAAATGTTCCTTGAAGATCCAATTCAGTAGCTAATTCAACATTGATTCCAATTGCCACTGCCGAAGAGCACTCAAAATTAAAAGCTTGATAATAATAAACAATAGACGATTTCATGTGTCAGTCCATCAATCGATCCATCACCATAAACCTACAACGTGTCATAGTCTTTTGTTTAGGCAAATTAAAAGGGTGAAAGGGTGTCATGTGGTTAAAGATTTAAATCAGGAGTTATTCGAAAAGCTTGAGCATGCAAAAAAATAGTAAATTTAATCATTTAATTAATATTTTAATGTATATATAATTTTTTCTGAGCAATACAGGGGAAAGGGAGAAGGGATCAAGAAACATCGGCTGAAATACAAGCAGAAATAAAAAACTGAAAATAGAGGAGAATTGTTGGGGATAATTCCAAAAATGTTATGAGAGGCCGACCACTTGGCTGCTTTATGAGCTCTTGGATTTGCTCGTCTGCTAATCTTGCTTTCTATTAAGGGATGGAAGAGAGAGAGTGAGTGATGTTTATGAAAATATGAAGTAAGATGATGAAATAGCTAACTTACCATTTATCCTAAAAATTTAAATTTATAATAAATAAATAATTAAATCATTTAATTAATATTTTAACTCTCTCTCTCTCATACGTTGGATCAAACTCTCTTTAATACGTGAGATTTAACATATAGAATATTTAATTGAAATGAGAAGTAAATGACTGAGACACGTTTAAATTCTTGAATTCATGACTTTTGCTCTAATATCGTGTTAAATCATTACTTATTCTAAAAACTTGAATTTATAGTAAACTAAATTTAATTATTTAATTAATGTTTTAACAAGTTAGTATTGCATACAACAAAGTTAAGAGCTAGTAGTGCTGCCCAAGCTTCACCATAGTTCACGTCAGTGGAGTTCAATCTAGCTGTTTTGGCTTCACCATTTCCATAGCTAATATTGCATACTTCAAAGTTTGGGGAATGTACCTCCCAAGCATGCCCATGAGCCTTTTCTTTTCTTTTTTTGGTTTTTCTGAGATGCATGCTCATGAGCCTTCATTGTTGAGTTGATATGCTTGAGAAGACATGGAAGGTTCAGCTGCTGAGAGTTGTGCACAATTTGGCTTCTATGGAACCATTTTGTATCCATCATAATAGCTGCAAAGAGCTGGAAACTGGATCTCATTCTTAGGAATAACTAGAGTATTTTGAGGATTGAGAATATTTTTTAACCAGTGACAATGGGGTAATCTTCAAAGGCTGATATGTTCTTAGGCCATTTAGAATATCTCCCAACAATTCTAGCTATGTCTCATCCCAGAAAAAGATGTTGAGTTGTTTCCAACAGAGATGGTCATAGGGGGGACCGGCATGGCCCATGGCCTCCCCCTACATTCTTTAGAAATTTGTCTTACTTTATATTATTGGGCTAAATAATTTTTGTTTGGCCCCTTACCATTAAAAAGTAGTCCAACTATATGACGCTAGTTCCTACTTCTTAGTCCCAAATGGGCTTTTAAAAAAAAAAAAGGTGGTCCCAAACTCCGTACGGATAATGTTGTGACTCTTCCAATTCCACATTTTCCAAAACATTTAAACATAGCAACAATTTTTAGGTACGGTTGTCCAATATTTTATTTTTTTTGTTAATTATAAAACGAATTTTCTTGTTTATTATTAAATATAAAAATTCTAGTATTATTATGCTGAGTTTTTATTATAAAGAATATTATTTGTTGAGCCAAAAAGAGTGCAAACCCAAGTGTAGGATATCGCAAGTAATAAAATCTCGATAAGCACGAGGTCGATCTACAGGGAATGATAGACACTAAGTAAAAATTCTATTATGGTGCAGAAAAATAAATTGAATTGTTTTTCACTTATAAAGTGAAGCAATGGAGATGATTAATTATAAAATAAACTTAAAGCAACTAAACTAAATTATTTAAAAAGAGTTTGAGAAAATTGATGAGAAACACTAAGGCTTAAGGGATCCACCTGTCATTCTATTATGTATTCCTGAGACATATTTTTAACACAATTAGGTAAGGAATTAACTCTCTTAGTCGGAAGATAAAACAATTTGGCATTAATAAAAATAAAGTAAATTAAACATGAGTTGATAAAGAATTTGATTTTAATAACAATGTTACAATAAATTAAGCATTCAATATATTTGTGAATCATAACAAATCAAACAAAGTAAGCATTTAATATAAACAAAATTATAATGAATCAAAATAAATTTGTAACATGAAACTCTTCTCAAATTAAAATCATCCCCAAAATTTAATCATTAAACTATGAAGAGCAAACAAAATGGTCTCAAGAACGCATAATAAAAATCCTAAGTTTCACCCAAGCCTTAGCTAAAAATTTAATCATTTATAACTATAAAAATAAATTTCATAATCAAAGTACTAAACATTAATTCCAACAACTTAAAGAAAATAAATTGAAAAAAATAAAAACTGCCGGACTGCTCTAGAGAAAAACCCAAGAATCTACTGTGCGGTCATGCTCTTTTCCAGAATTCCCTTTCTTTTTCTCTCGTGCAACACTCCCCGTGAGAGAAAACCAAAAAGTAAAATAAAAATAAGAAGTCCCCCCTTCTATTCACGTCTGTTTCTTCCATTATAGATAAAGAAAACCAATCCTCCTCTTACTAGGATTTTATCTTCTCTTTTTCTCACTAGTTTTACTCTTCATCTTCTATTAGGAATCCTCTAAGGATGGGGCCCACTTTTTTTTCCTCTTTCTTTTTCTTGGTCTTCCACACATACTCTTCCACTTCTTTATTTGGCTTGCTTGGCCTTGACTTGAGTTTGGCTTGGCATGACTTAGACTCTTTTAGTTTTGGGCCTTTTTTTAAAAAAAAATCCTACAAAATAAAATAAAAATACAATTAGTTGCATAAATATTTTATTTAAACTCAAGATTAATAATTAAACATCATTCTAAAATTAACTATAAAATATAAGAATTAAAATAAAACAAAGTACGATAATGCTTATTTTAATAGAGAAAATAGGCACTTTTAAGCTATTATTACTATTCACCACAAGAAATAGATCTAAACTCTATAGGTATGATTTTTTTTTTTTGTTAATCAATTATGTGTACTCTCATTTCATTTGGTCTTTATTTTATCATATTGAGCTGTTAAACACTTGGTTATTGTTATTTAATGAATTTGCATTATATTATTAATTCTGAAAATACAATATAAATTGTCGTTGTTATATAAAAGTTATTATATTTTATTGTTCCTCATTCTTTTTTATCTAAATACCCTAACACCGCTATGTAAATTTATTTATAAATGATGGGAAAGACAATTACAGTTATATTGACTTTTTCAAAACAAAAATTGCAGAAAGTGTTATGGAGATAAACGGTCAATAGTTTTTACCAAGAATACATTAATATATATACATATTTGGACACCACTCTAGCCCAAAAGCCTAAGCTAATGGGCTTGGCTTGAGTCCACTTAGGTATATTAGCTACTATTTTCTTTTACGATTTCTCAATGTAGGACACAACACTCACAAGTTACTCACAACAGAAAGTTCATAAGCCATTACTGGTGATGCATCATCGCCAACCTCTAATATCCCAATTTTTTTTACTTATATTTTGTTAACACTGAATGGATACTAATTTTATTTTTATGTGTTGATTTTGTCTTTAATTTTAATATATTTATTATTCATGCTTTGGCCACTATCTTAATATATTATTCATTCTTGCTTTAGCCCCTATACATTGCAATTCCTGGTTTAGTCCTTGGTTTCCAACTTAAGGTTGCAGAGAGGACGGTAGCAGTTTTCCTCACTGTTTGAGAGAATAAATTTGGCTAACATAGCTTTGACTGGCAATATATCCCGAGCAATCTTCTAAAACAAATGCTTAAGCATATGCTGAATTTTTAAGCTTCATAGTTTCTTCCATTCTTCTGAAGAGAGATGTCTTGTACTGATTTGGTTTAGATTAAGATCAAGGTCATGAGCTGTTTTGATAGAAAATTGACCTGAAGCATAGGGAGTCCGGATCCAAGAGTCCATTGAAGGTTGAAGGCTGAGATGAATGTTCTGCATTTGTGCTGCAGAATCCGGGTTGAAAAACTTACTAAGTTTTTCTATGTCACATCTACGATTATGGGTTGAGCTTAGGGAGAGGTATGTTAATGTTCTGCATTTGTTCTGCAGAGTTGAATGCTTTAAGTATTTTTGCTTAATGAAATTAATGAGAGGTTTTGATTTGTGTGGTTTAATGAAATCAATGAGAGGTTTGCGAATTAAGACATAGGTGGATAAGATCACTCTATGAGAAAAAGAACAATGACCTCAGAGTCTTTTGAAAATCGTGGCTTATGAAGCTTATATAGATAGGGAGAAAATTGATGTTTTAGGAGAAAGTCAGTTAAGAAATAAAATAATTTGATGCTGTCGCATTTGAACAGGAGTAAGTTACGTTCCAACGACAACTAGGAATTCACACCATATCGCGTAGTGGTGTTCGAACAAAATTGCCTCATTCAAACACCATATAATCAAACTCTTTTGATCTTCAATTTGAGCCAAGTTTTGAACCTCACTTCAAGAACCAACTTATACCCTAAACTTAGACTTACAACACTACACGTTTTGACACTGAATTTGCCAACAACATAAAACCTAACAAAAGTCAAATACCATATTTTGTTATTTTAGTAGGGAATAAGGAACAGTTTACAAATGTTTGTTTTTCATACGTACTAGTTTTTCATTTTTTAATTTTTTTTTTATGACTAAACATAAATTAGCCTTTTGGGGAGCTCCTTGTAGTCCCTTCCATGAATGTGTTCCACAAATGATTATCATATTGGGAAAGAGACATCCTCTAGATTGGCAGTAGAGAAAAGGGAGAAAGTATAAAATATATCAGCATACAAATGCTAATTTGTCGGCCGCTTTCTTTTTCTCTTGTCTTGATTTCTGTCTAATCATTGAATGATCAAGAAAAAGATTAATTAATTAAGAATAGGAATCTAATCAGTAGCTACTATTTGAATATTAATTCAGGATCAAACATACATAATTTTGTTGGATATATATATATATATTAGCAAGAGCAACAAACAAATACATTGAACATACATTTATTGGTTTTCAAGGAATATTTGGTTATTACATGTCCAACTCATCGGTGGAGTCCCGAACGATCTTCATTAAAAAGAGTATTACATCGTTTACTATAATTAATACTCTTACAAACTAACGTGACATTCATGTAAACTGTCACACCAACCACTGAACAATTAAACTTATTAAATTTTGTTGCTTACAATTCACGTGACATTCATGTAGTAAAAGTCATAGAGATTATAGAAAAATGAGACACACGAGAATAACGATTGCAGAGAGAGAGGGGCTTTATGATTGCAAAAGTCTTCTAATAAGCTGATCTACGTCAACACCAGTGGTGTCCACAGAATCGAGGAGTGGAGAGAGCCTTCCACTCAGGTCATCAACCTCTTTTTGTAACCTCTTGAGGTAACTGCAAGTTTCATCCAAAACCTTGGATGCTGATAGCTACACCAAACGACAGGAATAGATTAGCATTAAAAGACTACAATTGTTGTTTTCTAGTCACAACTATTCTACACCTATCAATACTTAATTGGTAGTAGCTAGCTAGCTTTTTTTTTTATATATCTGACAAAAATCTTGTCCAGAAATCCTTGTTTATTGCTTTATGTCCATATTCTAGTTTCGCACCCAAAAGAGAAAGAACATTTTTTACCCTTCAAAAGCAAAATCTTTTATGGTTGCACCAGGTGTAGCTTATATTCACCAACTACTTTAATTTCCTGGTAAATGCTAAAAAAAAATTATCTAAATCTCTTTTACTTTTTTTCAAATATCACTATCACCATTAGATTTATAAATTTATGTGAATTTTATGTGTGAGATCTAAAAATTCAATAATAATAGTAATATTTGAAGGGATGAAAAAAGGATTTGGATAACTTTTTTAGCATATCCATGTCATGAAAAAAGATATCGATAAATGATTTAGCATTTTCCTTTTCTTTCGCCCGAGAACGACATGCTGATGTCTTTTGGTACGACATGCTCTCTTTTGGTAAAATATATAGGTTTTTGATAGTGTAGGGTTTATTATGGAATTACTAGATTAGAGTTTGGCTTGCGAGTCAAAAAATAAACGGTAGAGGTAGAATAATTGAAGGAGAATTATAATTATTTTTTCATTGGAAACAAACTACGGCGTTTATATTTTTTCGCAGAAAGATCTTCAATGATTTTTTTTGTTTTTTCACCGGAGGCAAATTAACCAAACTCCTATTCGAATTTCCTTATGGCACAGGTTTTCAGAATTTATGAAGAGATGGCATAAATTCTTAACAAACAACCCATGGCCAGTGAAAGTTTCATCTCCCAGTATCCCTATATTTACCAAAATTACAATGTCACGTTTGCATGCTTTTTATTTTCAAACTTTTAATTAAGGGAGCAAGGTGTATGCATGATCATAATTCATATCTGTAGGAAATGATTAATAACATTAATAAAACTGAAAAACAATAAATAATAATAATAACATAGCTAGCCTATACCGTTCCGGTGCGCTGCCTTTGATCACGTCGTGGAATCAATGACTGTAGTTTCAAAACGAGGTCGTTAATCTCTTCCTCTGACGTGGCATTTGAAGAAGTTCTTGATGATCTTCGGGTAGACATGACTGAAGCTCAGCTCGATCAGTGCTTTGCTTTCTTGCAACGAACCCCTTAATATCAACGGCTAGAGTGGAAGTTGAAGAGGGAGGAAGAGGCTAGGGTTCGTTTAAAAAGAGGGTGGGAGATGAGGGTTTGGACAAAAAACAATTAGTTGGAAAAAGACGTTTGCGAAGAAATTAGGGGTTTTGATATGAAAATCAAGGCCCATGTTGTCCCACATTTCTGTACTACACAAGGACCAACAATCAAGTGGAACTCGGGTCATTAATTAATTTCAGAAAATAGTTCCAAAAATAATTAATACATCTATCATACTACGACATGTGTCTATGCATTTTTTTTTTTTTGTATTATTGTCTATGCATGTTTAGGTTGGTACTTGCTATGTATTAGGGTTCAAAATTGTGAGTGTCCTACCAAAATATACGATCCTTTGTTTGCTTGATGGGGTTCTCTATGGGGTCACTCATGTTTAATTTCTTATCTAATTGCCTTGGTTTTTTTTTTTTCCTTTTTCTTTTGGCGTATCTAACATGTTATTGAAACCGTATATTCTTTTAGGGTAGGATTCAACTTCTGATTCAAAACTGGACGGAAACCAATTTGGACGGTTTTTTTTAAAAAAATTGGATTGGAAGAATTAGAATTAAAATCATGTGTTCTAAGAATATATGTCAATTTTATAAGTTAGGTTAAAAAAAACGTTCTCTAAAGATAAATATTAATTTAATAAATTAGATTGGATGAACAGTTTAAAAGAAAACTTTGCTCTTTGTGAATAACCTCTCAAGAAATTCATTCCAATTTTAGATATAACAGGGGTTTAAAGAACTTTTATTGATTAATACACTAGCTAAAAATTCTCCTTATGTTTGGGCAGAAAAGGGAGAAACATCTCCTTCCTCCCCCCTCCCCCTAATCACCCCTTCCTCCTTCCTCCTTCCCCCTCCTCTTCTTGATGTTTTAGAAGTAATAACCGCTTCTCTTGACGCCTTTTCTTCCTCTTTGAAGGATTTATCCACCTTTTTGGAGGCGTTTTCCCAGCACCGTAGTTTTTGCTGACTCCATCTCCACTACTAATTGCCTGGATTCCATCTCCTCCCGCCGTTCATGGCCCTGAATATGCTTTTTGGAGTTTTTGATTTTAGTTTTTTAAAGCTAAATCTGAAAACTTTAGAGGGCTCCACCACCTCACGCGCCCCTCCATCGTGTTTCTCTGCCTCCTTCTGCCGCTAGCCGCACCCTCGTCAATCAGTAGATCTGCTGGGTGTTTTTTTTCATTTTTTTTATTTTTTTATTTTGTTTTGTTTTCTGTTATTGTTACTTTGGCCTTTATGGTTGAGGAGGAGTAATTTCGGTGTGGGAGGCTATCTCTCATGACCGAGTTAATAAAAATTATTGTAAAATTGGGCTACCCATATTGTAGATCTAATATGTTCGGAACAGATCTGTTCTTTTCTCGGTATTCTACATGGGTGCGTGGATGATAATGTTATAGTTAGGTTTTCCTGTTTTACGACGGTATAAATTCATAGCTTTGTACTATGGTTATCTATGTTTTTTGCTATTTATAGTAGCTTAAGCTCATGATTTGTAAAAGCATTTTGCTCATCTGTTATCAATGAATAATGGAAAATTTACACTAAAAAAAAAAAAATTAACTTTTGTTGGTTGAAGAATGCCTTAATTAATTAAGAGCCCCCTTTAAAGCTTTGTTCACCTCATTCAAATATAAGAGGACCGGGAACTGAAATGGAGAGGATCCAAATGCAATATTTAAGACTCTTTAAGTTTGTTTTTTTTATGAAAAAAGTAATGAATGACACATGCATTTACAGATTGAGGTTTTGCAGCGACTAAGATTGAAGTTGAGGAGGAGATGAAAAATGCCAAACGATGGAGGCCTCCTACTGCATTAATAATTGAATTTTGTAATATATTGCGTGTGGATGACAAACAAAAACTGCATATCCAATGAACAAAGTACGTAGTACTGAGACCTCGCTCGATCGAGTATCTGAACATGTTGAACTAAATTTTTTCTCGGAGCACTCACAGTGGCCTATGCATTTTAGATAGAGTTGTATATATGTAAAATGGTTAACAAAAAACGTATCCATCCGATTATCTAAACCAAATGCATTTTTTATTTATGCTTTTTTTCTCTCCTAGCTACTCTCTTTCTTTTTTCTCTTCTTTTTCTTTTTACTATTTCTATCTCCCTCTTTTTCTTTGTTGTTTGGGAGAGAAAAAATAAATAATTGAATGAGAAAAACATTTAAAAAATTATTATTTAAAAAATAAAAAATAGCTTTGATTAGCTATTTGGATAAAAATTTAGATAATTTATTGTAGATGCAATGTCGCAAATAATAGCCAAATAAGTTCTTGTTTAATCTAAGCATAAATCAAGAAGTTTGATACAGTTTGGAAAGATGAAAATGAGTTGTAGTAAATGGAGCCAGTGGTCTTATCATGAAAGGTTTAATGAGACTACTTTGTCTTTTGTGTGTTGTATTTAGTACTAACTTTATAAGTAATTCAATTAAAAAAAAAAAGAAAGAAAAAGAAAGAAAACTTTATAAGTAATTCACAAATTATATTGACTTTGTTAAACTAGGACCATGTATCACACTGATCGATCCTTCAAATCTCATCACTCATCTGTTTCACTTTTCTTTTCTTTTCTTTTTTCAGCCAAATCTCTATCTTTTTCTTCCCTCCCGCTTAATTCATATTGGAACAGATTTATCAACTGATATTGAGAAAGCTCAACAATCCTCTGAAGATCAGGCTGATCATAAGGATATATAAGAACAGCAACAATCTGATAAACACATGGCCTTATAATTTTGGATAGAAATTTTCTCCATCCCACTCTAATAAGCAACAATTTGATAAACACATGGCCTTATAATTTGGACAGAAATTTCTTTCATCACACCCTAATAAATGTCAAGTATCCTATAAAATGTTTGCGTTCCTCAAAATCTAATATTTGAGCTTTTAGATGTTGAAAAAAATCACCGATTTTCTAGAGTCAGTGAGATGCAAAAGAGAAAGAAAACACGAATAAGAAATAATTACAAGACACAAAAATTTAAGTGGTTCACCTTTAGGAGCTACATCTACTGTGTTGCAGTAAAGTTTCACTATTTTCGGGAAACAATACAAGAGAGGCGAAAAATGTGCATACAAAAATCCTACTTCATAAGCGGGTTATTTAAAGACCCTCAACTAGGTCGAAAATACATAAATTGACCCCCATCGAGGCTTGTCCGTGAACATGTTCGGCTTATTGGCCCAAGCCTCCGCTCTATGGAACAAGTCTAAAAAAAAAATTCATTTAAACTCTAGTTTTTTTTTTTGTCGTACTGGGTTGGCTACAAAATTAGGCTCCACATAGCCTAACAGTAGGTTTATTAGTAGAAAACATGTGTCTCTTTCATGTTAGATGATATTTGACATTTATTAAAATGGATTTGAAAGAAATTTTTGTTCATTTACCTTATGTGTACAACAGCTTTGAACAATTTTTTATTTTTTATTTTTTATTTTTAATTCAACTCTAAACAAAATTATTTGAATTGACCGACTCCCTTTCTGAATGGGGAGCAGTGCTTCTGTATTTATAACATTTACAATATTAGTTTTTCCATAATAAAAAGACGACTGCGATTTTGCCGGCTGAAAGTGTATTTTAAAACTGCTTATTAAACCGAACGGACCTTATTATATATTGCAGAAACAATCAAATTGGGTGGGGAAAACTTCTGATATGCTATATATGGGTCCTCAGCAGCAGTACTGGGAACAAATTAACAAAAATTCCGGCGAGTGAAGTGGTAGAGTTCTTCTCTCCTTGTCGGTGAAACGCAAGCAATGGGTACCAAAAGGCCGATGTGACAGTGCATATGCAGAAGAAGCTGAATGACTAAACTAGACAGTCATGCGCAAGATCGAAGAGGTGGTGAGGGGGAGCTCAAAGGCCAATAATAATAAGCCAATAATTTGTGTCTTCAGCCCTATTTACCTACCCGTCTTTGTCAAGGACCAACCCTCTTTCAATCTGACCCTAAATTTCCGGTTGAAAACCTTATGCCTACCCTAAAATCATAAATGACGTCCTCTGAATTGGTACCTACCTTGGCACATCAGACTATTGCCTTGTGATCACAACATTTCATAAACCATTGTCTTTGTCATTGCCCTAACTCACAAGATGTTGCCAACACGCCAACAGCTTAAATAGCAAGGGAATGGTACAGAGAACAGCTATCATTGTTTCGTCTTAGCTGTGTTATTATTCTCGATGGAAAACCAAGCAATGTACTTAGTCTATTAGCGAGCACGTAGTAATTTTGCATGACGACGCTTGATAATTGTCCCAACTTGATAGCGGACAAAGAATTCAATGTCACTCACAATTTAGTGAAGGTCGTACCTTTTTAGAAAGTGACACTTGACAAAGACATGTCTTATTAAGAGACACTGATTTAACGGCCAAGGTCGTACCTTTTTAGCAAGTGGCACCTGACAAGAGCACATCTCATTAGGAGACATTAATTTGATGCCAGTTTGGCTAGAGCCATATCCTATTACCATATGACACTTGGTCGAGACCATACATCGTTCGTAGGCTCTTCTAACTCTTACTTAAAAAAATTTATCAATATTTTATTAGTTTAAGCATTGGAGTTATTTCTCACTGATTTTTCTTGCAATTGTTCATTGTAAGGTGCAATCAATTGCATTGTCATGTTTATATACCTTTATAGGTTTACAAAGAACTCAACTCAGAAAGCGTTAATTAAGTGGATCAAAATCTGGCTTGGCATTGGTACTTCACACTTCAAGGCTAAAGAGGCTTTAATCTTCTGCTTCCAGCCACTGTAGGCAACCATTTGTTGCTTGAATTGGTCACGTTAAGTATGGGTCTTTCATGTCCTAATTGCAGCAAAAAAATAAAATAAAAAATAAGGACTTTACTACCATTATTGACCTTGATTTCGTAGTATTGGCCATTCGCCACCCCACCCCTAAACTCCATAGCATCGTCCTTTTTGTTCATTTTCCCAAACAAGTTCTGGGGCCCCATTTTGATCTCTACAGTTTACCTGGCCTGCTTTAAAGTATGTCATTCAAAGGAAGGAAATTCAATGTGATCTCCTGCTCAAATAGGAACCGGATCCTCTCATATAGAAATGGAGAGGTGTCGGTTCCTTAAAAAAGAGAGATAAAATTATTATTTTTTCCCCCTTTTTTTTTTATTGACAAGTTTATCCCTTTTTTTTTTTTTTTTTTAGGAACTAGCTAATCTCTAATTCAAATAAATGGGAAAAGATCCGATTTCTCTCAAATAGAAGGGGCAGAAAAATTGTAGCCCCTTCTCTAGCAGAGAGCCCTTGTTCGAGCAGAAAAGGGTTTCACTGGTTCCCTCACATCTTTTTGTCCAATTTCTGAAGAAAATCATAAGGCTACAAAATAGAGACAATGAGTTGATCTATGACCTACGTCTATATGTTAAAACTTATAAGAGTTAGATTTTACTCTTATTCACTTGATAAAATTTATAATACAAAAGATTTTTATTTACAAGGAGGTGAGGAGAGTACAAAATTGTAGGAAAAGATCGAATTAATCAAATATGATTATAGAATAGTACAATTAATTTGCTTCAAACGAATCCCATGATATATTCTAACAATTGCAAAGAATAATTTTCCGGAATCCCTAATTAAAAGGAATATTGATCCGTCTTTCAAATGATATTGTAGAGTGACCTATATGGTCGTGCACCCCCTTCTAGCATTGTTTCTCTAGGGTGAGTTAAATATTGCGTGTCCTATTTCAGCAAATATGAAGCATGGACCATACCAAAGCTAGAAAGATCTTTAAAAGATCACTCGATTCCAAAGACGGACCACAAGGCCTATGAGCAGGCTGACATGCTATTGTTGTCGAATGGTGCTTGTCATGGCATCCTTCTTCAAGATTCTGCAGAGCAACCAACGAACGACTGTGAGTCTATGAGTATGGGGGCTTGTGTCTTTATCCCTGAGACCCTGAATTTGGAACATGTAATGAATGTTATTTGTGCAGGAAAAAAAAAAAATTAAAAAGAAAAGAAAAAAGAGTTGCCTTGAACTGTCTCTCCTTTGTACGAACACCTATGAGGTTCTAGCATGACTATATGTTGTGCCTAGTTGCTGTCAATCGTAAGTACTGATTTGGACAATTCCTTCCAATTGCTGAGATCTAATTGCACACAGATCTCACGATTATCCAAATGTATTTAGACAATTTTACCCTATTCATTTTAATGGACCGACTCCACTCCTCTCCTATTCATTTTAAGGAATCCAAATTCCTTCTTATTACACCTTCTATTCTTATAAATGGTGGCCAACCAGGATTTTTTCTGTCCTGGGGGAATCTGTCGGATTGATGAAATAATACTTTTAGAAATAAAATTTAATGTTGGTGTTGAAATTTGCACTTCAAGGAGGACTTGAAATGTAACACATGAGTTCTACATATAATATATGGATAATAAAAGCGTTTATGAATGTTGAGTTTCATATTAGTTTTTTGAAGATGAGAATGAGCATTATAAGAGATTCTAAGAAGTTCAAATTGCAATTTAATTAATCCTATGAGAGTGATAGTGCATTTGTGGCCAATGTTTTTCTTAAGTCCTTACATGAAATCACTTAAACGAATTGCTTAAAGGCCTCATAAAGTGAGCTAGCAGAAATATCTTAGATGCCTAAGTTAATTGAGAGCTTAAAAAAAGTCATTCTTCTCCAAGAGAAAGAGTTCTAGAATTAGTATATGTTTGAACAAATGAATAAATGCGGTGTCTCCCGTTTTGATCCATGTTCCCTCCTATCGAAGGTCATTCGTCCCTTGTACAACCCCTTCCACATGTCGCCTTCCAACTGGGTTGCGTGTGGTTCATCAATGAATCAAGGTCACTAGCTATAGCAAGGGTGCCCTCGATAACCTTTCTTCTGTTACGGGTGAAGTGACATTAAATGTCAATTGCCATGTGGTGAGAGGAGAAATGGTACTCACATACCATCTCTAGCGTGAGTTCTCTAGGAAAGCTACTAACACATTGAGGTTTGAACTAGTTTAGGTAACAGAGGTGATTGGGTACTTTTTAGTCTAGTGTGATTCTTCTGCAGCCATATAAATGATGTTGCTAGGCCGATTTGGGCCTAGGCTGATGAGCACCCAAAATAGGCAGCTGATCAATATGAAAAAAAAAAAAAAAAAAAAAAAAAAAAAAACTAGACTTTTATATATTAACATATTGCCTTAGTTGAAGGGAAGTCTTATCAATTTAGACAATATATACTAGATTTTGTAATACATGACTATTGAATTTTAATATAATAATGATTGTTAGAGTATATTCAGAAACGATGTTAAAAATTATAATGATTTTGAAGGACACAAAAAAGACATAAGCTTTCTATCTAGCATTACTCTAAATTAAGCTTGATGAATTAAAATATCCAAAGAGATATGCAAGCTTCAAGTAAAGCAAATTCAAATATTGAATAAAAAAAAAAAATTAATTAACACATTTGATAAAGGTCTTACAACAAATCTCAAAAGAAAACATGATTTGTCAACTCCAAAGTCCCCACTTAGCAAAAACTTGAACGAATAATCACTAAAAAAAAAAAAAAAAAAAAACATGAATAGCAAATCTTTCTTTTGATATAGTTTCATGTTAGTCTCGAACTGTAAACCTTTTTTTTTTTTTTTTTTTGTAAAGCAATGGAAATCAAATAAATTTGATGTCTTTGTCATGTTATATATTATATATTAGAGAAGCATTTTAGGAATAAAAGGACACTTGTTAGCATCTGTCTCTGGTTCTAATTCAAAGCTATTCTTTTGAAGGCTTCTGCATATATATATATCACAAATTTAATATATATTCAATATAAACTTTCCAACTAATTAAAAAAGTTCCCGATTTAAATATAAATATAATTAAATCAGAATAACAGAGCTCTTTTGTCTAACCCTTCTTGTACCCTTTTTTTTTTTTTCCTGAGCGAAATAGACCTTCTCAAGAACATAATTGAAAAGAAAAGAAAAAAGAACGATTTTTGGAACTGTCTTAACATTTCACTAGAAAAAAAATGTATGTACTCACTTCAATACTCGCTATTCCTATGTGCCAGGCCCTACATCATCAGCCAGCCCTGGCCAAACATACGTTGCCCAGCTAGAGTAGGGATAGATCTGGATTTTGGACAGTTTTCAATAATCTTGGCCTTTTAAGTCTTCTTATTTTGGGGTAAAATATTTTTTAGAAATTGTTTTTCCTATTTTTGAGCATTTGACATGGCGTAAAATATTAGTCTAACCTAAAAATATTTTCACTTAACCAAAGAAAATAATCTTTGTAATACGTAAAATGATTTATGTTTTTCATCCGCGTAAACCATTTTACATAGCTCTCCTACATTTGCAGCCTGTGGGTGGGTTATTGTGAGAGGAGCCCTTATAAAACCTACCTACCCGAGCAGGTCTCGGACTGTCCAAACACTTGCCCGAACAAGTAGGCCCCACAAAGGCACTATCACAATTGTCCGCTCTTATTGCGTGATGAGCCAACAATTGTATTGGATCTCAATTCCTCCTCCAAATGCCTTCTATTATCTCACTCTCCCCCGCAACTCATTTTCGTTGTCTCTCTTCCTCGTAGCTTCTCATATTATATGAAAATATAAAAAATATTTGCTAATTTTTCGCATGAACCAAATGCCAAAAAATATTTTAATCCGAAATAATTGATGCTCACACAGGAGCAAATGGAATCATCTTGAGTGATTCAAGTTCCTGGAGTATTCGAAATAGGAATTTTATCAAAAAAAAAACAAAAAATTGAAGGAAATAGGACCATCGTTCCCTTCTTCAATGAGTTTTGGGGGTTGTTCCACTCCTTTCACCTAAAAAGACATTAAGAAACACGGCACTATAAGTAACAGAAAAACAAATGCAGATATCCATCTTGAAAGATGTCTTCGGCCAAAGTCTTGAGAGATCAATATCCGTGATATTGGCAGACCAGCTGCACTGCATACAGAGAGCCCCCCCCCAACCCCCCCAAAAAAAAAACATTTACCGTCTTACCGCAATGTCATGAATGATGAAACCAAAAAAAGTTGTAATTTGTATATTCATTTCAATTCCTGTAACAAACAATGAATGTAATAACGAATGATGTACGGCAGGTTTTTCCTTGAACTAAATTTCCCATTTTATTAACAACCCCATAATGGCAGCATATGCAGTGGATACCTGGCTGAAATTTAAGAGTACTCTGAAACAAGCCTCACGCTGTGCTCTAGGCATTGGTTGTAACTAGTGTTCCGACGGGAACTTGAATTATTGTACTGTTAAAATGAATTGGTCAGTTCAGGAAGTCCAGGGCTTTACCTCCAATTAAGTCCTTCAACTTATGAATACTCTACTCCTCACTATCTTTTGTGTCTCGGTTACGCTCAAATGCCGAATCCCATTCTCCTTCATCCATTTCTCCCCTCCAGCCAGACTATCTTGAAGCTGCTTCTCACCCATCTTCAACAACTTCAAGCCCTCGCTTGCTTTTGGGAAGAAGCCTTCTGGTCTCAAGCACCAAGCCCCAAACACCCCAAATAAAACCTGCAAATCACTATCAAACCTCTCAACACCACCATCATAGAACTTCACGTTGTTCATAAGAATACCATTAAAAACCAATCGATCCACCCCAGCTGCCAAACTTCTCCAGACCCCAACGAAATCTATCCCATTCAAATTTTCTTCTGCTACTGAAACTTTTCCCTGCAAATAATCTAGAGCCCCAACTAAAGACTTCGATACTGTCCAACCCTCTTCACCCTTTTCCTGCCATTGCCTCCTGCTCTTCATATAATCTCGACACTGAGCATCAAACCCCCTCAAAATAACAACAGAGATCTTCTCAACCCAAGCAGCCCTAAACTCCTCCAATTTTCCAATCTCCTCATCAAAAATACCACTTGCAGAACCCTTAATTGGCCCTTCACTATCATTATTCTCACTAATTGATATCCTCGGCTGATCACCCTGACCTAATCCCAGCTCCAGAAAAAAGATGTCCTCACACCATTCCTTTAAAACAGATTCAAAGTAGCGAGCAGCATTAATCGAATTTGCAACTTTACTCATGGCAACATCATCTGTTAAGGCAGTCAGTCCTTCAGCTTCTTGGCACCTGAGAAGAATGCAATCCAAAAATTTTCGAATCATTGGTGCACCTGCCAATCTGAGAAACCTTGATCTCAAAGAAATGCTAGGCAATGATCGGCATCGATCAACAACAGATGATAGGTGCCTAAGAAAGGCACTGGAAATTGCAGGAGACTTGAAATCTTCGGGACCAGATGAAAGAACTGCCCCCTGAACTTTCATTCTCCAATTTTTCTCATCATCCATCTCAAGTTTTAACTTGTCTATCGCATCACTAAGCTCTATTTCGGCCCATAAATCAAGCCAGTCAGGTCGATCACAAAAAACAGATAGACAAGAAATCTTCTGCAGGTTCCCATCTTCCTGAAAGGAGAGCAATATCCCAGACTGCTCAACCAGGGACCGAACTCGTTTATCAAAAGATATCATCAAGTCAACAAGATGAAGCCATGAGATCTTTGCCTGCGATCGAGTACCAGTGACACTTTCTTCATCCAGTTGACCAATGTAAACAGGAAATATCTCTTTCGCAATGTATGTTGATAAGGAGATTACCATTGCAGATATCCATTCTTCTCTGCAACTGTACCCAGCTAGCCTTGCTTCATCAACCAGTGGTTGCAGTAACTCATCCATAGAGTCAACGTAGTCCCTGGTTATCTTATATACAAGAGCAAAAATGAATTCTGGCTTGTCAACCCATTTTGAGAAATGGCGTTGGGACACCAATGATATTGGATTTACAAGCTCTTCAATAGCCCAGAGAGGCTGGTGCAGAGCAACTTCCCAGTTATAGCCCTCTAGTTGCCTACACTTTCTTCGTCTCTGCAACTCTTGCAGGCTGCACAAGGTAAGAAAGTTTTCACAGTACTGTTGTTTGAGGTCCCCTTGCATTGTGAAAAGAGGATTTGGGACTTCAGCTGATTTTCCTGTATCTAGGTTGGAGGAAGTCAAGGTGGAAAGAGGTGGTGGCCATCCAAGGGAAACAAGAAGGGCCCGATGGTCTGCAATTGCTTGGGGTCTTAAAATGGCTAAAGCTCGATCTACTCTGTGATCAACTGATGAAACAAGACGTGCCCACTTAGGGCGTGTCTTTGTAACAGAAGTTAATACGTCCTCTGTCAATTTAAGGGTTTTAATAACGAGCTGACGCAGTTCCTGAAACAATTGAGATGACAAGAAGAAATGTAATGACAAATACAAGAAAAGTATAATTGGAACATCATCATTTTTTTCCTTGCACAAAAAAGAAAACAACAATACTCATTTGGTTTTGAACAAAGAAAGAAAGGGTGCTCACCTCTGAGTTCTGCAAGGAAGAATTCTTCCTTAGGGTTTTGTTCATAATAGAAGATACACTATCTTCAATATCACCAACCAAAGTGTCAAGCTTTAATACCGTCTCTGAAAAGATACAACAGAACTTTGACAGAAATGCAAAAAAAAATGACACAATATAAACAACACAGGCATTGCAAAGCACTGGTAACTTCTGAGAACGAAAACTATAATGGAAAAGAAAAGTAAACACATAAAATCAATAAAGACAAGGAGCACCAAGCAAATGGCAGCACATATGTATCACTTCACAATTAGAAAAACAACCCCACCCTGCTATAAAATTGTTTTCAGCCTCATGGTTTTATAGTGTTACTCCATGTATGCCAAAACAACACTAGACTCATATGACATAGACCAATAATTGTTTTTAGGTAAGTAGACCAATAATTGTAAATATGCAAACCAGATGAAATCTCAAACTGCCTTCTACACAGAGAAGGGGGCGGGGGGGGGGAGGGGAGGGAGAGGAGAATGTGTGCCGAGTAGAAAGTCATGATTGCATGAATCACTCAGCTCTTGTGCTGAGTTTTCAATATATGACATTATGGCAAATTATCTATTGCATAAGACAAGCTTCATGCATTTGTCACATTTAAACGTTAATAACAAGTTCAGATAAAACTATGCCAAGGAATAAAAAATGATTCACAGGAATTATCTTCCTTTGACATAGGGTGACCCACAAGAACAGTTTTTAAAGTGAGCTATGCAAGCTAAACTTACACCAACTACATATATTCCATGGGATGTCACGAACATTTACCCCTTCCACAGCTCTAATCAGACGACCTTACTGAAATACCATTCAGGCAAATTAATTAGTCTTATATTGCAAATCTCTCTTTTTTAAAGACAAAAACTTGAACCACAATAAGGCATATTGGCAACAAAAGTGTTGACCATATTCCTAGTTTCTTGGGGTGTTCAAATTACCACACAACCATCCTGACCAGATTGGTCAGCTTCCAACACATGTTGGCTCAGGAACCAGTAATGGTTTTTTATTTCTGACCAAGGTCAGATCAAACATACGATGTAATGTTTGGCTAGCAGGATGAGAATGCTCTTAGATCAGCATTAAGCTTATTTAAACATACAATTTAGGTTTTTCCCCATGCCCAAAACCCTTTTTCAGTGTTTTACTTGCTTCCTTGAGTGAATTAGACTAGAAAAACATTACGACGTTGTTAAAAAAAAAAAAAAATCCAATTGATTTTGGTCTAGAATAATTTGGGCTGCACCAAAAAAATTGATCCAACACTAAAGCGCTGCAAAAGAAGCCCAAACAAAACGAACAAAATTGTTATTTTCCAACCCAACCTTCCGGCCTGAGGGGTCAATACCAGCTCAGCTCAAAAACCCCTCAAGGATCATGAGTTCAGTTTAGAACTGAAATTCCGTTTCTGACCCTTGTTGGGTGAAAAGTTGAAAATGGGGTGACTTCTGATCTGATTGGGTTGGAGACCATCCTTACTACTACTAGTGTCTATACAGATGGACTCTGGTGGGCTCTGAAACTGATATGTGGTTAAAAAAATACAAAAAAGAAAGGTAAGGGCAAAATACACATTTCTCAGATGGCATACAAGCAAAAACATACTCCTAAAGATGTTATGTAATTGGATGTGTTGGCTATGCTATGCCATACTTAATAACTGGAAAGTTACTTTGGCTGGATAAGATTACCTTCAACAGCACAATTTTTATAACCAAGAATTATAGAGAAAAAAAAAATCCATTTGTATTATTTTTATTTCTCAGATGAAAAATAAAGAAGAGTTAAAGAAATACTTCCACCACAGAATAAATGCTCGCCCTTCCTTTGTGTTTGAAGTTCATAAAACAGAAAGCAAACTACTGTTTATGTGTGTCAGTTTGTCGACATGTTTGAAATTCTCAAAATGAAAAATACAGGCTTTGTTTGATAATACTTTTTCCTTCTCCCTTTGGTTTCTCTTTCCAAACAAAAATATTAACAAACAACTCAAAACACAAAATACTCAAAACTACGTTTACCTTTACGTCACATCATAACACTTTCTCAAACAAAAGACAAAAAGCACATTCTAAAAAGCATTAACAAACATAGCCTGTTTTGGTCCTGTTTAAATACCGGATTGCCACAATTTTGGATGGCCATAGGTTTACCCAAATCAATAATGGTTTTCCACCAAAAATCATGCAGTTATGGTAAAATATTGTTGCTCTCTGGTTCTTGCTTTATTCATCAATGAATCTCATCTTTGGTGGATAATTAACGCCAGCTACACTGTATCACTTAGTTCTCACACTTTCTTATTGTTTCTCTATTTGGAATATACTTGTTGCTTTTTTCCCATCATAATGTTCATTCCAAACCTCTACAATATGGTTAACCTTTCATTCAACATCTAATGGAAGCACTTATAACTGATGTTGTTACCATGCTTACACTACAGAAGTGAGGGCACAAAGAGAAAGATCCAGAACAATTTATATATAACTGAGAACTTCTTTCAACTACACAGCTGATAGGCACCTTACTCTCTGTACTATGGAAAACATGACAAAACTAACGAAGAAGAAAGGACAATCAAAGAGCCCATCTAATTGTGCTTCTTTCCAAAACAATCACTTCATATGAAAATTGAACACAATCCGAAACCATAATTATATACATAAGAAGTAAAAGAACATTACGAAAAACAACTGGGAACGTGGAATTGGAGTTGAATGGAAGTAGACCCTTCACTTCTTGAGTTTCCATGGAAGGGGGCCTCTTAATTCCAATTCCAAACCCCAATTCGATGCTATGCAGCATCAAAGAGATAAAAATGCGTCCATTTCCAATCTCAAATCAATCACCAAAAAAATAACAGAAAAACACTCACCAGCGTACATTCGAACCGTCTCCACCTTTGCCACCTCCTTCGCCAACGCTGGCAATTCCTCCCCCAATATCTGTTCGGCCCTCCCATTTCCATCTCTTCCTCCATCTACGCCCAAATTTCACAAAATTTCAGAACAAAATCACAAATTTCCCAAAATTCTTCAAAATTAATTATTCTTCAAGACACGCATAAGAATCAATATTCACACGGACAGAAATTTGTATATGCGAAACAGCATACGTCCATGTGCATTTATACGTATATAACTATATATGTATATAATAAAGGTGGACGCACACATAAATACATGTTGCATTTCTATAAAGATGAAGCTGGTAATTCATTGGCAAAATTTCACTTAGAAAACAAATACGTTCACGAATGCAAAAACGTATACATGCTATGTATGTACGCATACGCATAGGAAGCGAATAGGACCTGATATCAAGCTACGAGAGCGAGTGGACGATCCGAGGGCGATCAGTTTGGCGCTGATGTCATTGAAAACGCCGCCGATTCGATCGGAGAACGAAGCGTAGGCCACAAGGCTCACCCCGAGCCTCCGGTTGAGGTCGGTTAGGGTCCGATCCAAATCGGAACACTGGGCCTGGAGCTCCGACACCAGACTCGGAGCTTCGGCGAGATTCTCCTTGGTCCGAAACTTCTCGTCGAGGAACGAGAGCACCGAGGCCGAGAGGCCCGAGGCTGGCGGGAGGGTCTGGACCGTGTAGTCCATGTTCTAAGCCATACGGGGGTCTGGTTCGGGTGGGAAATTTGAACGAAGAGCGAGGGTATTTTAGGGGTTTGGTAAGAGTCTCTGTGGTGCTTTACTTCCACCGTTCCACGGAGGGGAGTCCGAAGACTCGGTACTGGTAAAGAGTCTCAAATTGACTCAGATTTGGGCCCGATTTGGGCCTGGTTTAGAAGCTGTCAATTAGCCGTCAAAATTAACCACGATCCAGAAGCCGTCAATTGGACCGTTGAATATATAGCGGGTTTCATATAAATAGTATCGATTATTTGGGATTTGGTTTGGTCCGTTTTAATTGGAATTAGACCCACCCGATTAGAATACGTGTTCTTTTATGTCCCGTTTATGGGATAAATGTTTTTAATTTCAACGAGTCTAGTTCTACCAAATAGAATAAATAAAGAAAAAGAATGTAAAAAAAGAAGCATAAAAAGACAAGTATTATTATTTTTAATATACTCTTTATGGGGTTGGTTAAATTATATGATTTTAATGTGGTTGGACGAAAACTTAGGCTTTTTACTGTGGGCCACTTGAATGATTAAAATGTAAAATATATGTATACATTATCTATAAAGTATGTACACAGTACACCGCATAGGATTAGAACATGGGACCACACAGATACGTGTCAATGCCGTTGTACCACCTACATATATCTCTTGTCTTTTTGACTCACGATCAATTGCCGACAAGAATGTTCTTAATTCTTAATTATTGGAAACTTTGTGTTTGTTAATCTTTTTTTTTTTTTCTTTTTTAACCCAAACATTAATAAACAGATTTTCTCACAAAAAAACTCAGAATTCCTTTTTCCTTTACCACATCACACACAAAAAAAAAAAAAAAACCCCTCTTAAAAAGGTTTATCAAACACCACCTTATTCTTTGGAGAATTCTTTCAATGAAACAATTATATAACACTAGTTGGGGAGGCATGTGCAAGGCACGTGCTTGATTCCCGGTGTTTGATAATAATAGGTGTTAGATTTAGCATTAAAAATTCAATACCATATAAAAAAAATAAAAAAAAAAGTAGGTAAAGCTAATATCTAATTAGGAGGCCGAATTCTAACCGCCTAAAACCGCTAACCGCTAATCGTATAACCGCATAACCGCCTTCAAGGCGGTTGGAAAAAAACCGCTAACCGCTTAGGCGGGGCGGTTAGCGGTTTTTTAAGAGGCGGTTAGCGGTTATAACCGCTAACCGCCTTTTATATATATATATATTTTTATATATTAAATAAATATATATATTCCATTTTAACGACATGACGTCGTTTTTTGGGCTGATTAAAGCCTCAGTGCTTCACAACTCACACACGACGCACACAGTCCTCCCCTTTCCCAATCTCTCATCTCTGTTCCCAATTTCAGCCGAAGCAACCGTCTCTCCCTCACTCTCTCAACGGCCAATGCTCAGCGCACCGCACGGTGGTTTGAGGTTTCTTCCCCCACCACACGACGCACGCAGTCCTCCCCTCATCTCTCATCTCTCATCTCTGTTCCAATTCAAAATTCCCCAATTTCAGCCGAAGCAGCCCTAGTCTCTCCCTCACTCTCTCAACGGCCAACACTCAGCCGCACCACACGACACACAGTGGTTTGAGATTCTTCCCCACTTTCAGCCTTCAAGTAAGGTTTTATTCCTCTTCATTAGGTTTTTTTTTTTAGGTTTCAAATTTTCAAAGACTCCTCTGACTACTTCAATTACTGCCAATCGAGTGGTTTTTGATTATGGTTTGCTGTTTATGGGTTTAAGTTGTGTGCGTGTGTTCTGTTTTCAGTGGTGTTGGCCGATAGGTGTTTGTGTTCTGCGTAGAATACGTAGAAAATTAAGTTGATGCTTGGGATCTTATGGCACTGGCAGGTTGGGGGTTGCGTTTTCTTGCGTTTTCTTGATGCCAAACGGAAAGATTCTTGCAAACAAAGTCGTGGATATTCAGCCCAAATCAGCCCTGAAAAAAGACAAAAATAATGGGCCCAAAAAAAATCTGAGTTTTCTTATAATATTTAAGCCCAACTCAGCCCTGAAAAAGACAAGAAAATGGGCCAAAAAAAATCAAATGAGCCCAAAAATCGGCCCAAAATTCAAAAAAAGCCCAAAAAATTTCAATTTTAGCAAAGGCGGTTATAGCAGGGTGGTTTTAAGTTTTATAACCGCTAACCGACGGTTATAACCGCAACCGCTAACCGCCCTATGCGGTGCGGTTGCGGCTACGGTTTTAAAGTAACCACCTAAGACGGTTGCGGTTGCGGTTATAGCTAATAACCGTTAACCGCAACCGCCTTTTCACCCCTACTAATTAATATGTAGATCTTTATATAAGCGCATATTTAAATTCTTATACAAGTGAACTAATAACATAATATTACATGTTTATTAGCACTATATCTGAAATAGTAAGAGCAAAAAGGACACTTTGCTTTTCAAAACAGTATCATCCCAAAAACTAAAAAAAGTTAAGGACCATTAAGAAGATGCATCAATAACTGCTACACATATCTCTTGCTTTTTTTTAATATACCTTTTTTTAATTTTAGCAAGAAAAAAAAAATTAGTTAAAGATCAATAAGCATGCACAGACATGCTTATTTTTCAATTTAAACTCTATTAATTCTAGCATTAGAATTAAATGTATTTGAATCATATATCTAATTTCCAATTAGTACAAATCACTTTTCTAATCATGAATCCAAACAAAAACGTGTTACACATATTCATACATTTTTGTTGGGAATTGAAAAGAAAAAAGAATAACCACTAAGAACATTTGTAAAATCGTTCCACTTTTTTTTTTTCTTTTAATTGTCTATGCTGCTTGATACATGAAAATTTATTGAAAATGACTTTTACTTCATTATACTCATTACAGTTTTCAACAGATATTTATGAATTTTGGAGTTCCTTTACCAAAAACTCCTAGATCAAATACTCATGCATAACTCCTTCGTTGACAAGGAGAATGGTAGTATTTTGTCACCAACATGTACAGGGGCGGGGGATGCGTGAAGAATGCAAAAATTACCATTAAAATAACTGACCATGTAATTTATGACACTTATGAATGTATGTGCGGAAGCAATAATTTTGTACATTTACTATAAATAATTATATAAGAGAACTGGTAATCAATCTGTGATTGCATAGCTGCTACACATACAAGAAAGGAAAGGAGAGCGTGTCAATGCACCAAAGAAGAGAAGAAGAGATCCTTTATATACTGTCAATGCATTAGAGAAGGAAGGAAGACTAAATCAGAAAAGGAAAATAGCTTCTATCACAATGTAATTGACAAAGTCCAAAAATCTTGGAATTGTCCTAAATGTACATTCACACGTTTCCTTTATAGTATTCTCATACACTATAAATATATTGTGTGTATCATTGTATTATATACAACTTTGGCATCATACCAAAAAAATTAACTGAAACTACTTAGTACTACTCATATAAATCAGAATAATAATAGCATTGATTTCTTTCCTTGAGAGTATAGCATGACATACCAATTCCATGAGAATTTTTAAGCTCAGCCAACTTATAAGTTTAGGTTCATAAGTTCACTTATGGAATCCAAATGTCAAAACAGAAATCAAATCTATAATCCCATGCGAAATTATATCCAGAAATTAAAGGAAGACAATCCAATCACCTAAGTCAAGCAATAAAGAGAGATTAGAACCATACTCCTACAAGGAAAACATATTCTACCACCTGTGAATCTGGGAAGTTTATTTTAATTTCATGAGTCTTTAGTAGCTACAGCAACTCGTAGCATTCTGCACTAATGAACATCCTAGTTATACACACGAGCAATGGTGACATGCTCAATGATTGTCAAACAGTCAAGAATTACTTTTAATTTGTATATGTTAAAGAGTATATTAAAAAGAGTGGCTAGTTAAACAAGCTTAAGCATGCCTAGAATTAAGTAGTATCATTACATTTCCCAAGTTCACTACCAATAAATAACAGAAAATAAAACATTAATGGATGCCTCCTAGGCTCACGGCCCTGTGCTATATATATACACGCAAAGCATTGAACTTAAATTTTTTCGTTATGCCAACAGGTCTTGCATAGCAAACTACTACCCTTCTAAATAAGTTTTAACTCATGCAATTACCATTTTAAACAAAGAGAGTAACTCTTCATATTCACATGAATACTACCTGTAGGGCCCTGATAATACCAAGAACAAGCTTACGGCCCACGGATCAACAACTGTTAGTGTGAACAGTACCCGGTCGGCCCATATAAAACAGCCCTCATGAATAGTCAGGATCCGGCCCAGGCAGAAGGCAACAGTACCCGGTCGGCCCATACGAAATAGCCCTCATGAACAGTAAGGACCCGGCCCAAACGGTCCACTGCAAGTTAGGAAGCTGAAAGGAGGCGTCCACGGAACGATAAACATCCCTCATGAATAGTCTGATCTGGGCAATAAACGTCCCTCCCCATAACGGTCCACAGCAGTTAGGAAGATGAAAGGAGGCGTCCACGGAACGATAGCGATTCTCAATACGTTTCCCCTTCCCTCCTTCCACCCATATAAAATCCCAAGGTATCACTCCCATTCATCTATCTATCTCTCTCTCACCTATCACTTACTAAAGAAGCCTCCCTAACTTTAGCATCGGAGCGACTTTGCTGGCCAGAGCCAGTAAAGCCCTCTCTGATCCTTTCCTTTCTTACGCAGGTCCAACAATTCGCGGGCTAAGTGTAAGTGTGGGGTTACTGTAGTTCTTGACATCTACACTACCTAAGGTATTGTCACTTGAAATCAATCCAATCCTTAGCCTCCTGGATCAAACTAATAAATTTCTTAGTCAACAAGCCTGCAAAAAAACATATTAAACCCCTTTACCATAACCCTGATAGCCACATCAAAGAGAAAGCCAATCATTTAACTCTACTTACCAAATAAATACAAAACCGTGTGTGGGGCTTTCGCTAACACACTGTTAATACTCATGCAAAGAGGACTTTTTTTGGGAGTTTAACTCTGTTCTAGAAGTAAAATATGTTAGTGCACATTCCTTGTACAATTTTGTAGAGAGTCTTATTAATTTAAGATAAAAGTGAATCCTTCCATTTGAGTATGTCTTGTCTTTGATATTGCTTTAAGGAGTACATACATATAAAATCAAGAAGTAGTAGTTCAATTAAAGTAACCTTAAAAGGCTATTACCTAGTATTGGTTTTGCTGAAGCAGGGTCCTGAGAGTGAAGATTTGGGTATGGTTTCTAACCTTCAACATCTATGCATGAAATTGGTCATTCTCAATAATTGAATCTGGAAAGTATAAGTTGCAATTGAACCATAATGCAATACGAATGATCACTCTTTCTTTAAACTATCAAAACAAACCACTTCATCCTCATGTCTAGGTTCCTGAGGCTTACTTTAAACTGTCAGGGACAGCAAAAGACAAATAAACCGAAACTTTTTGAAATTAATAAGATTGTGTAACACTCCTATCCCATATTGGAAAAATGAGATATAGGCCCACATAGAGTGGGTGATTTATAAAGAAAGTCATGAGTGCTGAGTTTCCACATTGCCTAGTTAGAGCATTCTCATCCGGCTCCCTATATAGGGATATCATTTATAGTAGGGGAGCCAAATGAATTTTGACCATTTTATTGATCACTTCCGGCTCCCTACTTTGAGGAAAAAAAGTAGGGAGCATGAAAGGCCTCCCTACTGTAGGGGAGCCATTCACTCCCTACTCTTTTTTTTATAATAAAAATTAGTTTTTCTCCTACTTTTTAATTTTCTAATTTTATTTGTTTTTCCCTTTTAGAGAAAGTTAATTTTTTTTTAAATATTTAATATTTAAATGAAAAAGTCAAAGTGGATCCCTAAAGTAGGGACCGGATGTAGGTTGTTAGAAAAAGTGGCTCTCTAAAGTAGAGAAAATTGATTTTATCCATACTTTGAGGATAAAAATAAGGAGCCGGATGAGAATGCTCTTACTAGGTGAAACTGGGCTTTATAAGTGATTCTAGGAAACTCCAAAAATTGACTAGTCCTTTTTGGGGTTATAGCGCAGATGTGGCTAGTGCTTTTTCCTAGGTGCGTTACAAATGGTATCAGAACCACTTAGTAACGCCAGGCTATGTGGTACTGAGACACTGCATGACGTGGCCCTGACGGGAGGCGTTAGGAGTTTAAGAGGGGAGTTTGTAACATCTATGTCCCATATTGAAAAAATGAGAAATCACTTATAAAGCTCAGTTTCTCACCTAGTAACTAGCAATGTGGACTCAGCACTTATGACTCTCTTTATAAATCATCCACTCTATGTGATTATTTCTCATTTTTCCAATATGGACATGGGTATTACAAACTCCCCCCTTAAACTCCTGACGTCCTCGTCAGGACCACGTCATGCAGTGCCCTAGTACCACATAGCCTGACGTTACTAGGTAGCTCTGATACCATTTGTAACGACCTAGGAAAAAGCGCCTAGCCACATCTGCGCTATAACTCAAAAGGACTAGTCCTTATTTATTTATTATTTTTTTCTATATTCTATTCTATATTTATTCTTTTTATTTTTTTCATTCTATTTTCTTTCCTTATTTATATTATTTATATTTATTTATTATTATTATTTATTTATTTTTTTCTATTTTTTTTCTTTTTTCTTCTTTTTCATTTTTTCTATTTTTTATTTTTTTATATATTATCATAGAAAGAAAAAATATAAAAAAATAAAGAAAAAAAAAAGAAAAAAAAAAAGAATATTGAAATTATTAAAAAAGAAATATAATATAATATAAAAATATAAATAAAAATAATAATAAATAAAAATAGAATAAGAATATAGAAAAATAAAATAAATAAATAAAATGACTAGTCAATTTTGGAGTTTTCCTAGAATCACTTAATAAAGCCAGTTTCACCTAGTAACATAGGCAATGTGGGACTCAGCACTCATTGAGTCTCTTTATAAATCACCACTCTATGTGGAGCTATTTCTCATTTTTTCAATATGGGACAGGGGGTGTTACAGATGTGCAATCACATTCATCCTCATGTCTCAGTACCTGAGGACCTTGTTCCACACCCTTCTTGAAGGGATTTCCCAACCCAACACGTCTTATAGCACGTGCCTTTACTTTCTCTATGAACTCATCATATATACGTTCATGTGCATATATATGAGACCCAACACAACAATATATATTGCCCCTGGAGACAATATAGCATTAATCTATTAAATAAAGCATTTACATCCTAACAAATTCAGCTCTACAAGAAGATCGCTTAAACAAACTTGATTAAAAAATAGAGCAAAGTGTGCAAACTCCACAGCCTTATCAACATCAGCATCCTCACATACTATGAAAGGTGATTTTCCACCTAGCTCTAGTGTTCCCGGTTTAAGATTGCTTCTTACAAACAATTCAAGTATAATTTTTCTAGTATCAGTTGATCTTGTGAATGCTAGCTGCAAAAGCATTGCTATTAGTTTCAATAGGTGGACACATCCAAAACAAGATTAAAGGTTTAGTTTTGCTAAATCAGCAGAGTTTATGAGCATGACAGGTGGTATGATACATATGCAAGTTGCATCCTTGTAGACTGTGGCAATGTGAAAGATTATATTTTAATGACCAACAACCAAAAAATAATTGAACAGGTGATGCTGCTCTCAATATAATTGATTCATCAGGTATAACTTCATCAAGCAATGAGTTAGAACATGAAGATGCCTAACTTACTTTGTCCACATCCATATGGCTGGCAAGAGCTGCACCAGCAGTTGGACCACAGCCAAAAACTACATTTAAAACACTTGAAGGAAGACCAGGTTGACAAGAGCTGCATGTTCTCTTCCATCTGTACCCTCCAAATCCATAACAAGAGTGTAAGGCTCAATACCACCACATCTTGCCAACCAAATACCTTTAATTGTTTGGGACCTAAAAGCAACAAATGCAATCAGTTCAAGATCTCCAATCAAATACATATATAACGTAATAAGAAGAAAATTGTGAAAACATGCCTTGCTGTATAAGCATCCATCTCCGTAAAGTTGGTCCAAAACAAATGATTTAGTAAACTGCTCTTCCCTATTCAAATCATGGAAAATTATGTAAAACTCTTAATTTTCCATGCAATAAGATGGATGTAGGCTATGATACACATTTTTAATGTCCCAATAAAATAAAATAAAATAAAATTGCAATTATGGCAAAAAAAATAAAAAAGGTGAAATCCAAATATCTAACAGCAAAATATAAAAAGTAACTCAATGAATTCAGTAACAGCTCAATTAAATCAAACAAACACAAAATTAATATCTAATATCAGGATGATAGCTACACCTTAGATTGTGTAAGATTCAATTAAACCCACTTTCAACTTATTAAGCTTCAATTCGTATAGCAACAATTAGAAATTGATAAGAGTTACTTAGAAAACTTGATTGCAAAAAGCACCTCTCCACGTTTTCTTTCATATGTACCCTCCAAATCCATAGCAAGAGTGCACCACCACATCTTGCCAACCAAATACCTTTAATTGTTTGGGACCTAAAAGCAACAGATCCAATCAGTTCAAGATCTCCGATCAAATACAAATATAATGTAATCAGTGGCGGAGCCAGAATTTTAATTTAGAGGGGTCAAGACTAAAAAATAAAGTTGAACAAAAATTAAACGAATAAAATTTTGAAACATACCTTTTTGTATAAGCTTCCATCTCCCTCAAGTTGGTCCCTTTCATGCAATAAGATGGATGTAGGCTGTGATACACATTTTCAATGTCCAAATAAAAATAAATTTAATTTAATTGCAATCATGGCAAAAAAAAAAAAGGTGGAATCCAAAGATCTAAAAGTAAAATACAAAAAGTAACTCAACAAATTCAGTAACAGCTTAGCTAAATCTGACAAAAACAAAATTAGTATCTAATATTAGGATGATAGCTACACCTCAAATTGTGTAAGATTCAATTAAACCCACTTTCAGCTTATTAAGCTTCAACTCGTAAAGCACAAAGTCTCAACACGAAAACATGATTCATCTTATTCACAAGAACAAATTTTTTAAAGCTTAAAAGATTAAAAAACTTGCATTATATTGCATGTAAATACTTCTGTAAAAATCATTAATGATACATAATAAATCTAAAGATTAATGAGCTTATGGAGAACATAATGCATATCTCTACTTTTTGGGCCCATGATTGAGACTACAGCATATGTTAGTCCACATTCGCCTAATCTCACCTCCTTAATAAAATTCCATTGACATTGAATACACAATCTCCATCAATAAATTTAGTAGAACATCAGCCATCCCTCTTTGCTTTATAAGAACATAGTTCATATATTGGTGACAAAAAAGAAAACAGTTAACACTTCTAAGACTTCTAATTTATCATACAAACAGCTTGGCAAAAAGTCAATTAAACACATAAAACCTCGAAATGAATATTTTGCTTTGCATTATCAACACAGGCATTGATAGAGAAGAAGTCTATGAAGACTAAGCTGGCACATCATCCTTCCTTATCTTAAACAAAAAAACAACCATCATTTTCAATTTGAAAAGTATGGCCACATTAATTTAAACAACCTCATTATACAAACAAAGTACAGCTTACCAGGGTTATTTTACCTCTAGTTCTTTGGTGTCCTTTTGAATGCCATTGTTTGGGCCACCAGGAAGAGGCTTGTATTCCACTTTTGCACCACCAAAACCTAATAGACACGACAAACCTAAAAGCTAATTTCACAAATCAACTCCAAGCAATACTAACTCTATGATTTTTTTTTTTTTATATATATATATATATATATAATTAGAGGAACAGTGGATCAACTGACTATTTGACTCCAGTCGCTTAGCAGCCTCCTAAAATTTGAAAAATCAATCCAATGGCAAGCCATTAATTTTAGTACTTATAATAGAAAAACAAAGAGGGCATTTTGACCAAACGTAAAAATGAATGGTATCCTCATGGTTTTTCAGCACACCATGCGGCTATGAAGGCACAAATCCACTTATAACATAATTTTTATGAATTTAAAGTTATCATTAAACATGATATTCTAGAGAAGACATGATTTGTTGCAATCCTTAATTTATCTTATACATAGAACTTAAAAGAGTCCTATTGAAGTTCTAATTTTATCTTTCAACTTTCGTTATATTTAAATTTCTAGTTATGCCATCCTAGTGACTATAATAAGCATCACCAGAAAAGAAATATAAAACTATTTCAAATCCTACAAATCTAACATTATTTTCATCATCTATAATTAGTGGGAACAATAATCTATACACCTTCATTAAAATTCACAAAGTTACTTCAAAATTTAGCAATCAATAAAGTAAAAAGCATGTAAACAATATTAAAAAAAGTTTTGAGATATCATATTTCTGTAATCTATAATTAGTGAGTATAACAAAATTATAAAAAAATAAAATAAAAAAAAGATAGAGATTTTACCTTACAACTACCCATGGCCGGAATCCCTCTTTGGCTTCACCACAATCTTCTTCTTCTTCCTCTCGATTTGCTAGCTCTCTCTCTTTCTCTAGTGTGTGACAGATAGAAGGGGGAGAAGATGAGGAGAAATAGAGTGTGTGTGACCAAAAAGAGAGAAAGGGAAGCAAAACGTGCGATTTGCGGATGGATTTGGTAGAATAAATCATCTTTCAGTATGGTTGGTGTCAGAGGAGAAAATTTTGAAGAAACCAAATATCATATTTCTTTTTTTTTAATTATTTTTTATCGAAGAACAAACAAAGGAAAACCTGTAGGAAGAAGAAAAAAGAAGGAAAAAAAAAAGCGACAAAATACCGTAAAAACAATAAAATATCTGATTGACTGAGCCAATCGTTGTGGTTTTTTCTCATGGCCAAAATTTTCAAGCCGTCAAATAAATGTGTGCAGTAAATGGTAAAGAATTTTCAAGCACTATGAGCCAAAAGTTTTAATTGACTCAAGCATACTCGATAAAGAAAAAAAATATTCATCAAATTCTTTTGCCAGCTGAGAAGTAAGGGTAAAATAATAATTTTATAATTTAAAGATTAAAGAAATAGTGAAAGACAGAAATGACCTTACTTGATTTAAGGAGTAAAAGAAAAAATAAAGGTTAAAATCGTAAAATTATATCATCAAATAAAAATCATTGTTGAGAGGGCTTTGCCTCTTTTTATATATCTTTAAGTATAGATACTAAAACATCATTCACTCCAAAAGTTTAAACTAAGTCTTACCCAAAAAAAAAGGTTTAAGCTAATGGTTTTGAATTTAATTGTATTATATTAGCTGATTGAGGTTTTTTTAAATTACTATTTCATTTTTTTTTCCCTGAAATTTGGTTTTTATGTTTTTTCATGTTACACAAAACATTCTGATTAAAAAACGATATCATTTTTAACTCCCATACACATAACATAATATTTATGGAACAAAAGTAGTAGGCTTGATTGAAAAAGTTACATTGACCATAAATAGACACAATTCAAGTACCAAAATAACAAGAAACTCAAATTTGAAAGGCCCAAAATGAATTTTCTCGAAATAAAATTGCACAATTTTTTGATGGATTTTTTTTTTTTTACTCTTATTATGTTTGCTTTTCCATGATATGCTACTCTTAATACTTTTTTCACATAAATTGACGTGACGTATTTTAAATAATTTTATTTTTTTTTAAAAAAAATAATTGACATGCAAAATTATTTAAAATACGTTATGTTAACCAATATAAAATGAGTATGAATATTATTAATATTTTATATAAAAAAAATATATTACATTTACATCTCATTAGGCTAATATAACAATGCTCAACAACTCTTAATTTTTTTTCTTTTTACAAAAATTAATCCAAAGACTAATGAATAAGGTCCCGTTATCATAATAAATAGTATTACTCATTAAATATTGTAATTATTGGCCTGAAAATAGGTGAGAATTATTGAGACAAAGCAATGGTACATTCCAAGAAAGAAAAGTACAAAGGCAAGTACCATAGCAGTTAGTAAAAGTTTGGCACAGTCAGACAAACACAGGCATGCGTTAATGGAAGTATCCACCCACCCACGTGAGCACTGTAACGGTTTTCTCTCTCGTGGGGTCCTTGCCATCAGTAGGTCACAAATCATTATCCGTTTTTTCAAATGGTTATATAATTGTACTTTTTTATTTATTTATTTTGGTTGGCTCCAACAAAGATTTTACTCATTTTTCTTTCTCGAAAGGGTGTTCGATGCTTTCTTTGCCAACTGTTCAGCAGAGTCCCAGGCCGTACTTTCCTAAAAGGGCGTTTGATGCTTTGCCTGCAGCATAATTCACTGTGACCCTCCTTCTAGGCCAGGAAGAAGGAAAACAAGAAAAAAAAAACAAAGTAAATAAATTCCTCACAGTACATAATCATTCACCATCCTTTAGATATGGTGAATGTCTGCAGAATAATAATCAGTCCCTGCAAGAATTATTTGTTGTTTCAATGATTATGATATCGGATTCCAATACCCTTTTATTAAAGTATTCGAATAACACAAAAATTCAGACCGTCTAAAAGGACAGATGAACTTTATAACTATTTATTTTAGGTCATCCAACGTTTTGTGTTATTTGGACAGCTTAATAACAAAGAAGACTTAGCTTAAACTTTCTGTAATTTTTTTCTAATTACAAAAAACTAATATATGTAACGTGTTTTTACATGACCCAAGCCAAAATCCTAGCAAGGATCCTCATAAGCTCAAATGCTACAAAAGGGTCAATAATCTGCAGTATATGTTATTTCATTTTTCTCTCCCCACCCCCCTCCCCCCCCTTCTGATTTGCTTTCGTTTGGTTATGCTCTGCTGTTTTTGTGGATATTTATATTTAATTATAGACATCATTTTTTTTTTTTGGTGGGGGGGGACAAGCTGGTTCTCTTATCTCCAACTCAACCACCTCCTCCCACATCTTAAACGGGTGAAAGAAAAAAGCAAAAGGAGAAAGAGGGGGGCCTGACAAAAGTCGTGGAAAGCCTTGATCTCTAGATTAAATACACTAGCAACCAGATGTGGGAAGTCCAGTCACTAGTGAATATGTATAAAGAATTCTGTCATTCAGATAAATGATTTTTCTTTGGGTCGGTAGGTGCATAAATGGCCAAATGTAATAAAGAATCCCTCATTCACAGAAACAAATATCTTTAAGAGGTGTCTGGAGGTGCACATATGCCCCTTCTTAAAGGTTCTGACATAATCAGACCTAAAAAGGAACCATAACAGTTAGGGAAGATCACATGCATTCTGCCCTCATAAACCCATGATTACTGATAATTCTCAGTTAAGTAACACTGGTTACAAAAGAAATCAGGCCAAAATAAAAGATGTTTATAGACAAGCGTAAATTGCACTAAAATGGGCAAAGGAGCACTTGCAGCAAATCAAGAAACCTGTCAATCACTGAGAAAAAAAAGGCATGCAATAAATTAAGGCAAGACAGCTTTCCCCTTTGGCTTTTTGTGTTTCATTTGCAGAAAATCTAACCCTCCCCAGTCACATAAGCCAAGTTTCAAAGTTATAGTTTTTGTGTGCAACAAATGTCGGGATGCTGAAGTACACATTTCCAAGAGATATAAACGTGTCATGGTTAATGAGTAGAGATCAATAACAACAAAACTCACTCACCTGGGAATTCTTGGATATATCTCAGTTTTCAAAAGCTTTAGAATAAAAATTGCAACCAAGGAAAGTTGTGATGATCAACCTTCATATTTCATTTGTCTCACAAAATTGTAAACAGATAAATCCAGACATGGTGTTTTCTTTTTTTAGGGAGTTCTTTAAGAAAACAAACTTGAGAATTACCAAAATGAAAAGCAACATCAATAAATGTTATCAGAAAAGACCAAAAAGAAAGCACCCTGGTAAAATATTAATGCACACCATTCATCCAAATAATAATAACAATTATAGTAATAATGCCCACACAACCACAGTGTGTCATCAAGTACATATATATGATTTGGCATTAAATTAATCAAATATGATCACTTGACCCTAACAAAATGTTAACGAGTGGCAAAGAAACGATGTGTTTCACATAATGGCTGTTTCTACATCTGCTTAAGCCAACAAGTATTGAGAATAATGGCAAACAAAGTGCAAAATCATAAAATCTGCAGGCATACTATGACCAGATAAAGTAAAATTGGTGGTTTCATTGCAAAAGGAACTTAAATAAGAGATGAAACTGTCATCTAAGCATCAAACAGGACACAGAACAGGAAGACTGATGTAACATGTCCGACCAATGGTGTTGAAAAGGCTGATTAATTCATTTTGCACAAACAAGACAGCACAAGTTACCGAGATATGTAGATTTGATGAGTCAGCTCACTGCAAAAATAATTATAATAGAACCAACAATAGGGTTCATGTCACCAGGAAGTGTCCTCTATGATACAGTGCATACGGAGTGCACAATTTTATAGCAAAGACCCTAATGCATATTTGCTGCTACTAATCCTGTACTCCACTTCAGTGAAACTTTAAGCCAAGCAAGGTTATAAAAGCTTTATGCAAAACTCAACTCAACAAGGCAAGGCTATAACTCCATGATGCTCTAAAAATTAATGCAAGCATCACATTAGATGCTCAAAACATGAGCCAAGGCATAGTAAAGGAGCCCTTTCCATGCTTCAGCCCCTGAGCATACTTGTAGAATTATTTTGGCTTGTTTTTATATATTTATGTTATTTAGATTATGATTCTTAATCCAATCCATAATCTGCCTGTTTCAGTATATTTTCAAATCAATCGGTAAATATCTTCCTGGGGAGCAAATATTTAAACGAAGTATATTAACTAACTTTCTATGTGGAGGATACCCTCCTATGAAGCCTCAAATGGTTTGTCTATATTTTTTAGTTCAATTCTATATTTTTTACTTTTCCCAGCTCATACTATAGTTTATTTGTTACGCGCCTGCTTACACTGAACAATTTGAGCTTAAGCCTGGCTTACTAAAAGCAAAATGCTGTGCTGGATGCTTTCAAGCAACCATCACCAGTTAACCAGATCAGAAGACATATACCGCCTAATTGAATCATAATAAATGGGCAGTGGCTTATAAACAATGAAATACCACAATGCATATAAAAACCTAAAACATATAAAATCTGATATAAGGAAAATATAATTAAAACCGATAGACAAGCCAGTGTTTCTCTTCCTCCTTTTTCTTCTTTCCTTTCAGTTAGGGGTCTTAATCTCTTCAAGAAAAAGTAAAACAGATGAGAATCATGAACAATTATACAATTCTGCAAATGCTTCAATAAAACTTATGCAAATAGTCATCACAACCTAAAACATGTACCAGGACTTCAGATTATTCACCTGTGCCTGTTCTACATAATGCCAACCTTTGAAAAGCTCTCATGGTAACTAAAAAACAAAGGGAAGGTAGTGAAGCAATTATAAAATGGAAAAGAAAAAGGAAAAGGAAGGTAAACCTCTAGAACTCCTTCTAAGGAAGTATCTATGACTCTAAATTTAAACGGGAAATTTCCTCAAAAAAAGGAGGGCAGAGATTACCCACAAGCCAGAATCTCATCTCGACTGTAAATCTATCCAGAAAGGACTCCACGCAGCATAAAGGTATCTCCTAAACCAGAAACCTCAGCATCCCATCACAGCACAATTATACACAAAACTGCCGCATTGCTTTGTGGCTAGCAGGTCCCATTGTGGTGGGCCTTCATTAGGGACCCAAGAATTAAGCTCAATCATCCCTTCACCTAAAGCCCTAGGTCCGCCAATAACAATTAGCCGATGTCCACAAGCCCTAAATGCCAATCCCCACCCATTCATCGAGACTGCCTGCTCAGGCAATCTCCCAATTGTGATCCATAAGTTCCTCTCTTTGTCATATCTCCTCACCTCCTTTTGTGCATAATCTGCTGCATACAGCACATTATTTACAACAGCGACTAGAGGAGGTGCCTCAGCTGCAGCAGGTGCCTCAGTCCCCTCAGCCCCTCCATTTGGTGCAAGGAACATGTCAGGTATCAGAGTCCATTTCATTTTCTTCAGATCATACACCTCACCGCAAGTAAGCGATTTTGAGTTGCCAACTCCAATCCCACCAATAACATAAAATTTCCCGTCCATAAATACCCCAGAGCACATTTTTCTCGCTTTGTTCATGTTCGGAAGGGCCAACCAAGTCCCTGTTTCCGAATTATAAAGCTCAGCTGAATCTAAGATATTGCCACGTGGGTCACAACCGCCAGCTAGAATTGCGATTTCCCCAAGGCTGGCAGAACCAAACAAGCACCTGGATGTATTCATCCTCATGCCGGATGACCACGTGTTTGTCAAAATGCTATATCTATATATAACATGGGATGTTATTTCCATTCCAAAAACAAGAAGTTCGGTACCTACGGCCAATGACTCCTTGTCCGACAACATGAAGCAATCATTTGAAGGCATTCTAGGCAAATGCATCCAACGGCGGTGACTTGGATCAAATGCCTCCCATTCAAGGAGACCGCAAGAAAAGTAAACCCAATGCTCAATGACACCCATTTGCTGTCTCAGCCTATATAACTCACCACTCCGAATCAAAGACCGAAAGCTCTGATTCAGTGAGGCAATTGAGCCATAATCAGACCTAGAGCAGCGAATAAGACAGTTAATTGAGATGTCCCGACCAAGTTGGTGAATGAGTGAACTTGACTCTGACTGATGCCCTGCGTGCTGCTGGTCTGCTGGTTGGTCAGCTGGGACAAGGAAAATATCAGAAAAACCCTTAACTTGTCCCTCTCCCTCATGAGCATCTGATATGTTGCATGACTTTTTCAGTGGAAGTTCTTCTTCATCTTCTAATCGGCGCTTGCTGTTTGAGAGCACATTGCATAACTTTTTCAGTGGAAGTTCTTCTCCATCTCCCAATCGGCAGTTGCTGTTTGAGAGCAAGTTGCATGACTTCTTCAGTGGAAGTTCTTCTCCATCCTCCAATCGGCAGTTGCTGTTTGAGAGCAAGTGGCATGACTTCTTCAGTGGAAGTTCTTCTCCATCCTCCAATCGGCAATTGCTGTTTGAGAGCTCAATCACTCGAAAAGTATTATAAATCCACTTGCTCTCTTGCTCACATGAGCTCGGCAAGTCCCTCGACACAAGATAGGACGGACCCTCCAACATGTTGTCAGAAATTTCCAATCCGACCACCCAAAAGAAAGCCTTCTTTCTTACCCAAAAAAACAGATATAAGACCAATCAGTCAATAAAAGGTAATTCATATTGCTCATTTACTCCAGACACAAAAAAACCATCAACTAAATATATTATCTTTGAATAAAATCAAGAAACCATGTATATCCATTTTTCATGAAATAGAATATCCAGCAATAAGACCCGCAGATACCAAACAAAAATAAATAAATAAAGTTGCACAAATCCTTGAGCAATCTCTATCAGTCTGAATTCCAATTAAAAAAAAAAAAAAAAGAGGTGCCTGCACACAAATCCTTGAACCATCTCAATTAATCTAAATTAGGCACCCTAAAAACCACATGCATGCAATCTACAATAAATCAGAAAAATATTTATGGCCACCATAGTGTGATACTGGTCCATAAGACGCAAAACAATCAGAATTTAAGCTAAAATACAGCATAATAAAGCTATAGAATAATCCAGAGCTGAAAATGAGAATTACCCATGACAGATCTCAGGCTAATACCAACATAGAAATTAAAAAATAAAGAGGCAAAAAAACAACACAAATTGATAATGAATCACATGCCAGACTATACTCAAAATGCTACATGCAATTTACCAAATCTGTAAGCATGATGTTTGAACCTCCAGAAAGATAAACCCAGAAAAAATAGATCCATCTCAAATTTTTATTTACAGCTAACCCATAAATTTCTTTCCCTTTTCCTCACCTGAGATTGTATAAATGACAAACACCCGAAAAATTAAAACAACAAAACAAAGTACAGAGAAAGAGATAGAGCAAAAAGCTTACGAATTGGATAAGAAAATGTTTAAGTTCTTCTCCTTCCTCTTGCTCCTCCTCTCTCCAAATCACAACCCCAATTGCTCTCTCCCTCGCTCAGACTCCCTCCCTCTCTTGGTTCTGGACCTTCTGGTTATATTCGCTGTGTGTGTGAGAGAGAAATGAGAGAGAAAGCATTGCATTAATATATTCAATTTATAGTGCGTAGAAATATATTTAAATTTCTTCTTTTTTTTTTTTAATTTTTTTAATTTTTTTAAACAGAAAGGCAATGACAGTGGGTCCAAACGCGGGTAAAGAAAGAGTCGCCGTTTGGGATTGCGGCCAAGCCGAACCGAAACCGCTAACGGCCGTTTCTGCACGTGTTTACAAAGTTTACCACCACACGACTGTCCTTTCTTTCTTTTTACAACTTCGCTTTGTAGTTTTACTCCACTTTTTTCCTTTGCTTTTCTTTTCTTTCCATTTTACATTTTCTGTTTGTGATACGTTTTTTTTAAAAAAAAATATATATTTATTTATTTATTAATTCCAACGTGAAAGAGCATTTAGCTCAACTCTTTAGCAATTTTTTACTCTATTTTAGTTTTTTTTTTTTAAATTACATTTTTCTATTTAGTTACCCATTTTTTTTAAAACCCTTTACATCTCGGTCTCTATTTTAGCTATATGCTTTAAATGTTCCATTTAAATATTTTTTCATTTTCAAAGTTAAGTGTATGTTTTACCATGAGTGAAAAAGATTTCTTTTTTTTGTGTTTTTGGAAAGCACAGTAGCTACTCGTATTCATCAATTTTTGAACTAAAGTAATTTACCAAATGTAATTACATTTTTATCTATATTTGTATTCCGATTAATTAAAATAACTTTTAACTAATCGAATGCGAATGTTATAAGTAAATACCTTTTTCATGTTATATTGGTTGAAATTGGAATTTGTTAAGTGACGTGGCACTTAGATTAAGAGACACTCAAGAGCTCGGTGTATATCTACGTTTTAACACCGTATAACATGTACGTGATAAGTTTTATGTATAGGGTTTCTCATAGTTATAAAAAAAAACAAATTAATTAATTAATTTTATTTGTTGGAAAATTTTGATAATTTTATTTATGGGAAGTGAATGGCTACGTTAACTAATTAGGTTTGCAAAATTGATTGTTATTGTTAATTTTATTTTTTTATTTTGTCCCAGAAGATATAGTAAATTCACATCTAAAAATCATTACCTCCAGAAAAGCAGAGCAAATGGCCTCTCACATTGAAATGTTACCGAAAATATCTTTTGTTCTTAGAGGGTGATGATGCCTTAAATGAAATCCATAATCTCTCCATGGGAAAGGAGCCGATTTTTTTTTTTAAAAAATAGGTGTATATTGTCTTTTTATTTTTTTAAAAAAACATTTTGTTCTCCCTTTTTTTTTTAAAAAAAAAAAAAAAAAATCCGTATAAGAATCAAGCGGTTTGAGTCTAATTTCAATTGAAATTAAATTAATTAAAATTAAAACATGTGTGTTATAACATAATACAAAACACACGTGTCTTAATCCTAGACGAATCTTAAAACCAGACGCAAAGCCTAATCTAATCCCCTTCCGATTTAGCCTATTGATGCTTTTGCCACTATAGTCTTTCAATGTCAAATGCTATAAGCACGTACATGCATAAGATGGGTCCCTCTTTTGTCGCCATTATTATTAATTTTTTTTTTTTAATTTTTTTTGTCGCCATTATTTTGATTTGGTGGTGTGTTGTCTTTTGATTTGGTCTTCTCATTTACATCCTCTTTTGTCCTTTTTTTTTTTTAAAAAAATAATAATAATTAATTAATTATTTTTAATCACTTACGTCATGCAAATAGTTTAGAGGACTCCCTAATAAGTCCCTAGGGTAGGACGTACGTGGACATCTATAATTACTGTCGTCCACTAAAAAAATTAAAAGAATACCATCTTGTCATTTTCTTTTGTTAAATGCAATTAACACAGGTGTTTTTTTCCTTAATTCTGCTGGTTTGGTGTGCTGTCTTTTATTCTATTCATATCCTTTCGTGTTTTTTTCTTTGAATCTTTTCGGCGGCATTTGTTACCTTTATGTGTAATAGTGAGCAAGATTCTTCAACTTTGCTTCTCCAATAATCCTTCTAGGATTCACCAGTCCACAGCCTTCTTCCAAAGATCCGTGATTCACATCAGCTCATTCAGTCCAAGTTATATGGAAATTAAAATATATATATATATTTTTTTAATCATGTAGAGTTCAACAAAAACAGAAAAAAAAAAAAAAAAAAACTTTAAACTAAATGATTGTTCATTCAACTCAGACTGATGAATATAATTAGCCTCTTCCAAATCAAGGGAAATGACAGTGCACTACCAAAGCAATAAATTTTTTATGAATATAAATTTTTTTTTTATTATTATTTTTTAAAAAAACTTAAGGGGTAGCTCAAGTAGTAAGTGTCTTGGTCTTTGTGGCATCCACATCAGATTTAAAGTTCAAATCCTTTTGTCCCAAACAACTCCTTCGGTATTCTTATCAAGTTTTAAGTTCAAATTTCTTTACTCCAAACAACTCTTTCAAGTTAAGCCTGTCGGTAAAATTAGAGTCTTATCCGATTCATGTAAAATAAATACTTTACACTTACGGAATTTACTTGATAAGGGTGAGTGCACAACGTAACCCTACCTTAAAAGGGTTTTCTGTCGTAAAAAATAACATACCTATATATATATATTATATACTATAACCTTTTTCAATTCCATTTTCTTTTTGGGCAAGGAAATCAAATGTGAAAGAAAAATGATAAATTTATAATATTTTACAATTTGTTAATACATGTCAGGAGGACGAAACTAGGATTCTAAGAGAGGGGGGGTCAAAACTAATTTTTTTTTAAAAAAAAAAAAAATTGGAGATAAAAATTAACTTTGAAGGGTCAATTTTCATAAAAATACTTAAAACTTGTAAGAAATTTTTGCAGGGGCCGAAATTCCCAAGTCTACTCTAGGGGGGTGCAGGTTTCACCTTTACGTGATTGAAAGGGTGTTTAATTCTTTTTATTACGGCGGAGATGACTCTAATCACGAAGTTAACACGCTATGAAGCTATTTTTGTTTTTAATTTTTGGGGGATGTAGGTCTAATATAACTGTGGAAAAGGATACAAGCAACCTTATAGGTACCCATAAATCCATGATGTGGGGTATTAAATATGATGATCTATCTCTTTCTAAACCAACCGTTGCCCAATCATGTTCACTAGTGATTAATAAAAGATGAACATAGACGTGGCATAAGCCTAAGCCAACATATTGCTTTATTTTTTTAGTCTTAAAAATACACTGTAACAACATGGATTTTTGTCGTACGTGATAATGACAGTTGCTTTTAGCAAGGAGAATATAATATAAATATATATAAATATATATATAATAGAAAGATAGAATAAATAAAGACTATCACCATTCACCAAGAATAAAAGCATTCTCCAGCTCTCTTTTACTCTCCTTTCTTCTCCCAGTGCAACATCTGGAAACCACAGTTGTATGAAAACTCTCTTTTCCCAGGGCCTAGGCAATAAACCGCTGGGGATACTACTTTTATTTTTTTATTTATTTTTTGTACTATCTACACGGGACATTTGCTTTACATTTTGAGCTCTCTTTTTTTTTTGTTACTAGGGACTTAATTTATATGGGTCTATTATTTTTTTTTACATAATTTTATGAGCTTTTTTTAGATGGGCTTAATTCAATTTTTTGAACTAAATACATTTGTAAATTGTAATATGAAAAAACAAATTGAATTATAAATATTGGGCAGTACAAGTATTTATAAATTAAATTCTAATAAAAAATACATGAATTTATACACTTTGGGCAATACAAATAAATTGAAAAAAAAAAACTACAAAATTCAATTGAATTGAATTATATTATTTTTTAAAAAAATACAAATAAATTAACTTTAATTGCCTTGAAATAATGTTCATAACTGGATAGTGGATACACAATGCCAATTTAATGTTTTAGTGAAATTTCAAACCATCAAGCCAAATTAGCCAATACTAAATGCATAAAACACAGATAAATAAAGTTTCAATAAGACAAAACTATATATATATATAAAGAGGGGTGAACTCCCCAACAATAAACTCAATTGAAAAAAAAAAAAAAGCAGCGTCAAATCTGAAAATAACGAATAGGATATTAGTGTTTTAATGATCCAAATGGGGTCATTAATGTCACGATCCTCTATACCTAGGGCAAAAGCCAATGAATGAGCCGCATAAAGTAGTATAGGCACCAAAACAGATGAAGGCAGGAACATGACCCTCACGAGATCCTTCCACCCTTTATGATTTCCAAAAAAAGGAAACACGAACATGGACATAAATCTCACAAGACCCTTCCACCATACCCAAACCTCTACTACGTAAGGGAGCAACAACCCCCTCTCAGGGGTTGGGGGGAGGCACTACTAAAGTTGGAACAAAAACTCTAGAAATAAAAGTTTCTATCCTAGGATAAAGCAAAAAGATCCAATGAGACCAAAACCAAAAGACAACCAAAAAAAAAAATATACAATAGAAATAAAAAGCAAATCCCAACATCAAGCCACATGAAAATACAACATAAACACAAAACAAAAACCAACAACAGCAAGCTTTGGTGGATGGTGGAGACAGGCGGTGGAAAGGGGTTTGTTGGGGGTGTGCATGCCACGCGTCGGCCCAGGGAGGCCCAAATGAGAAGGTGAGTGGAGTGGTGGGGCCGGTGGATTCGACGGCGTGGTGTGTTTGGCGGGCGAAGGACTGAGGGACCTAGATTTGAGTTAAAAAAAACTTAGATATATTTACTTCCCTTGGGTGGTGTGTGGGGCTCACTCACGGTGGATGGGAGCGGTGGTTGGATCTGGAGGAGAGGGACTGAGCTAGTGGTTGTACCGTCGGAGGGGATGCCTTGTTGGTTGAAAAACGAAGGAGAGAAGAAAATAGCAAAAAATGCAAAGAAAAAGAGAGAGCAGATCCACACAAGGTGGAGAGGAGAAGGGGAGGAGGGGGGGAAGAAAAGTCCATCCCTCCTCCCCTAGAAACACTGTACAAAGCGGAGAGAGACCTCACAAGAGGTGGTTTTCAAAAATAATATTAGAGCTTCCCTCTCTTAAGTTAGACCGAGAAGTTGTGAGTTTTAAAGCTCTAAGATTGAGTTACCTATAATGTGAAGAAATTTATGAGTAGTACTAAAATTGAACTATAAGATGATATACAATAATGAGTTCTATAATATTAGGAGTAATGCTACTATTTATACCTATTTCACACCGATTAACATAACGTATTTTAAATCACTTCTTATAATAAAAATTATTTAAAACACATCACATCAATCAATATAAACAAGATGTAAATAATAGCTTTACCCTAATATTTAGAGGGTTTGCCTGCCTCCAATCAATTCTCATTATTGATTGATTGTCTCATGGAACCGGATTCGTACAAGCAACTTGAGCGGCTTGCACACACCTATCGATGTCTTGTTGATTCGGGTGTAAAATTATTTCATGTTTCCTGATTGTTACATGCACCAGGGCATATATGGTGCATGGCTTGGAAAATGGCCAGCAACTTAATTAAAATTAATACTCAAGAAATTAAGCCACTGTCAACCCTCCCTTTCTAGGGTTTTCAGGGACGATGGCATTTCCAAGATTATTAAAATTGCAAATTAAGCCACATCTACATCAACAAAGAACTTTTTTGATTTTGAATGGCCAGGTAAGACTGCATCAGATGCTATATATATTATGTAGATTAATTGGTTGATTCTAATAATAAGTTGATTCCGCTTAATTTGTGCTGGAAGAATATAAATTAATTAAAGACAACTAATTATGTAAGTTTTTTGAGCAAATGTTATGAATCATGAAACATTAATGCTATCAAAGTCATATAAATTAACAAAATTTAACGTAGTTAATATTAATATGCAAGAAAAGAGAATATGTATGTGCTGTACTTGTGAAGACAAACGGCATTACTTATGCATGCTCCATTAATTATGAATTATATGACATGTCCCTCGACAGAACCAAGCATATATATGATATTTATGAACCAAGCATATAATTATAATATTTCATATATTATAAATTATATTATTTCTTAATGTGGGTTTGTTCTTGGATGATGATCAGTTCACAATTAAATAACCTTGAGTTTGTGAAGTCTAAGTTGAAGCCCTCAGGTTTAACATTGCACATTGCTTCTATTGGCCTGAGTTGTTGCTAATGATGCTAATGTTAATTCATTAGTAGTAACGATAGAAAATAGTGAATTTAATCATTTAATTAATATTTTAATATTTCTTATAAATAAGTCAAGCTTAACACGTAAAATATTTAACTCAAATATAGGTAAATTATGGAGTATACAATGTTAAATTACCAGTTTCTCAAAAGCTTAAACTTATAAGAAATTATGAATTTAATCATTTAATTAATATTCTAACAGTTAAACACCGCTTAATGTTCTTAGCTAAGCCACCTGAATATACAATATAATATATATATATATAATAGAAGAGAGAGAGAGGAGAGAGAGAGAGAGATCAATGCTACTTAGCATTTTTTGTTGTTCATCTCCCAGTATTCTCATCTTATGTGGCACATTTACATTCACTTGTTTTTTTTTTTTAATTAAAAAAAAAAAAGCTTCCTAGCATTATCCTATACATCTTTTAGCATTCTTGCTCCATGTGTTAAGTCCACATCCAATGATCATTTTGTTTTTTTATTCAAAATAAAAAAGCAAAAAAAAAAAAAAAAATTGGATGTGGCTTGTCACAAGGGACAAGAATGCTAAAGATGGTATTGTACGAGATGTTAGGAAACATTTTTTTTAAAAAAAAAAAATTAAAAAAAGGACAACAAAGATAATGCTAAGAGATTGATTGCAGAAATTGCTGAATAACATTAATTTCTCATATATATAAACTAGGATAGGTAGAACTACTTTTTTTCCCTCGATCGGTATAAATGTTTGGTATATGCCACATTTTTTTGAAGGGGGGAAAAGAAAAGAGGAGTTGTAATCAAGCATAAGTGCATTACTCGACTAGAACATGCATGCCCACTTTATATCCTTCCCACTAATTATGTTCTTGGAAACTAGCCCTTAATTAGAACAACTTAAAAGGTACATATTCACTCTGTTTGGAATCAGTATCCTAAAAATTAACCATCAGCACGTCCTAAACTCAACGACCAATAGGGGTATTATTATATCTTCCTTTTTCTTTTGTTAATCGTACTCACTTTTCATCATTATAATTAATACATTAACCACTAAATTATCTAGTACTTCGTGGAGTTCTTTAACTAATTATTCCCAAGTCTTAATTAATGATCATGATCTCCTATACAAAAAACATGAAAGTTTCCATTGGATATTAGTACTAATTATCTAGAAAAGCATCATTAGGATTGGGGCACGTCTTTCATAATAGGTTATAATTAAGGAACACGTGTTACAATCTCAATAAGTTTAATTTTAACTAAAATTGGACTCGAGCCGAATTCATTCGACTGTATTTGATTTTAAGGAAAGGTCTACATGCTTTTTTCAAACTGCCATCCAATTGATAATGTTCTCACAAACTCTCAATTGAGACAATTTTTCCCTCTCAAACTATGAACAATTGTCAATGTTCCCTAAATGATGAAAAGACCTCAAATAAAATAAAATAAAGATTTCTAAAAATTCTAAAAAGATTAAACAATTTTTTTAAAAAATTTTAAATATAAAATTTTAAAAAACCCAATTGGCCAAATTTAAAAATTGAACAAATTTAAAAAAAAAAAAATAACATTTTTTAAAAAAATCACTTTTTTAAAAAAAATAATTTTTTTTTTCAAATTTATAATGATTTTTTGTCTTATTTAAAAATTTATAAAGTCATTTTTGTCTTTTTATTGTCCTTAGAAGGGCATTAACAATTTTTTGATAATTGAGGAGGATATTGTCCTAATTAAAAATTTGAGAGAAATATATGGACTTTTTCAAGTACACAACAATATCTTAAATTTTGATAACCTAATGGATATCAAATTCTAATCTGAATAATTTTCTACCCATTGCCACGCCTATCAATTGAAGACTATTTATGAGTAACCACAAGGTAGTCAATTCTGTTAAAAATCAGAATTTGTTTTAAAAACTTTAATTAATATTTTATCATTTTCTTTCACTTGTGGGACAAGACAATACTTAAAATCTTCTAATTATAATGAGGGGTAAATTATAAGAGTTAAGATTTAAACTCCCGACATATGTTTTAATACCATATTAATTAATTAAATTACTTTTTATCTCAAAAACTTAAATTAATAAAAATAAATGAATATAAACGTTTAATTTATATTTTAACAAGCTATTTGATGGCCATCTTATTCAAACTTCTATTGGCAATTATTTTCTAAAAGCAATGTAAACAGAATTCATGGCTGACTCTGAGTAAAAGATCGATCCATACGCAACCTTAATGTCTCAAATGATTGTGTTTGGACATATGCACGTACATTTACCTTTACGTGCAGGGCATGAGGGAGTGTTCAATTGGGATTAGGCCATTTCTTTCTAGTGTGATTTATTTGAATAATGAAAAAAGTGGAGTTCAAATCATAAAAGTTTGTAATCAAGCATCTAATAAAAAAGAAAAGCAGCACTCAAAAGTGTTAGTGGAAGGAGGGATGAACGGTCAGCTTTCATTTTCAAGAGCATCAAAAGAAACGAGGACTCCATTTTTATTTATTTATTTATTTTTTTTATAAAGTCAAATTTTCCTTCCTTGTGTTTCTCAATCCTCAAGATGTTCTAGAATTTACTCTTTTAGAGGTGAAATTGGGTAGAAATTAAACCGGCACGTGATTTTTAAAAATACACGTGAGAATTATAGACATTTTGAATACTTGTCGCTTTAATAAGTTGGATTGGAATTTGAAATTCCTCCAAAAAAAAAATAAAAATATCTTTGTTCCTTTTATAAAGAGATGGAAAGTGATTTTTTTTTTTTTTTAAGCCCAATTCGACTTCCTTTTATACAAAAAAATTTAAAGATGTTATGTTTAAAAATGCATATGAGAATTACATGATCTAAGTACATATGTCAATTTAATAGAGTGAATTAAATTTCCAACAATTTAAAGAAAAACTTTATCATTTATACAAAGTGTAATATGTTATATTTAAAAATGCACGTGAGAATCACATGATTTAGGTACATATGTCAATTTAATAGAGTGAATTAAAAAAAATTCTTCCAACCTAATTTAAAGAAAAATTTTATTATTTATATAAAAGAGTAATGCTACATACTGACACATTAGCCCTTGTAAAAAAAAAAAAAATGGAAAAAATACACATATTTCTCTCTAACTACTACCTCATTGTCAATATCTTCTCAAACTACTAATTATGTCAATGTCTCCCTTAAACTATAAAAAAAATATATTAATGTACTACTCAATGATAAAAATACCCTTCATAAAATTTAAAAAATTATATCTTCTCAAACTACCAATTATGTCAATGTTCCCCTTAAACTATAAAAAAAAAAATATTAATGTACCACTCAATGATAAAAATACCCTTCATAAAATTTAAAAAATTATATATATATTTTTAAAAAAATCTAAAACTAAACTAAAATTAAAAATTAAAAAAAAAAGAAAAAAAAAAGAGGGAGAAAAAAAAAAAAACCCTTAGCCAATATGGGGGGGAGGGAATGAGAGCATTAATTTTATATAAATGCTTATGACACACGTATAACAATTTTGTTATGTGAGAGAACCCTCACTTACCTAAGCAAATCACGAGCAATCCACCCATCAGCTAGAACAGGTGATTCTCGTCAAGACTCTCACAAGTTCCCGAAAAATTATTGAGAATCCGGATTTATGACACTTGCTTATTTTGAAAAACAAATGCATGTTTTAGTACACCATTGGTCTAGGGCCCGATTATGCATCGGCGCAAACCTAGCTACTTATTTCTTTAGGTTAGAATGGCCCAATTCTGAGCCATTTCAAGCAGTCAATCGACCATTTGACCTAAAAGAAATCCACTATTCAAAGCCCAGGGCCCAAGATTGTCATTACTAAGAAGGATAGTGCCACTTGGGAGAAATGGGCCTGTGAAAGTATGACTTAGATATAAAAGAAAAAAAAAAAAATACAAATAGTTTCATCAAACTATCACTTTATTATTAATGTGTTTCCAAACTATCAATTGTGTTAATGTTCTTCATAAACTACTAAAAAATGTCAATATACACCAAGGCCAGCAAAAATAAAAATTACTCTAAAAATTTTTCATTAAGACAAAAATATCCTTCTAAATTTGAAATAAAATAAAATAAAATAAAACTAAACAACTAATTAAAAATTAAAAATTTTCTATTTAAGAAATTAAAAAAAAAAGACTAGAAATTATGAAGGGTATTTTTGTCGTTAGAGAGGACATTAACATTTTTTTGTAGTTTAGGAACAATATCGACGCAATTTTTTTTTTTTTTTTAGGGTATAAGGGAAGGGGGGAGGATATTGACAATAGAGCGGTAGTTTGAGGGGATGTATATATTCCCAAAAAGGAAAAAGTAAAAGATAATTACTGCCAAACATATTTTTCTTTTTCTTTTTCTTCTTTTGAGCCAACGGACCATCTACCTAGCACCTGGCCTCAGTATTTATTAAATATATATATTTGTGTCCTTGTTGAAGTAAATTGTTATCATGTTTCCATTTAATTTTGTATTTATTAGCTTACATCTTTAAGAGAATAGTAAAAAGATAAGAATAATTCAGCTAATAAAATTTATTGAAGAAGTGGCCGGTCTATGCATGTGTGTGGTTTTTTTTTTTTCCAATTGAATGGGTGCATGTGTGTGGTATAAGTATATATGTACGTGTGTGACGTGTGTATAAAGAAGGTGGTCAGTATTGGATTCTAATCCTGTACATTAATAGATCCAGTTGTCTTCTTGCAGCACTGCAATAGGGTAGTCCATATGAAAGTATACTTAAATCTTACCTGTTTAAGCTGTCTGAACACCTACTTAAATAGATAGGGTTCGAGCAAGAGCTTTCGCATAGAGTTACCTTATTGCACTATAAAAAGACAGTGTCAATATGTAATTTAAGGGGAGCGATAATGAAACTTTAAAGGGAAACCTTAAATATGACCATTTAGTCAAAAACTTATTGAAGTAAACAATATTGGTGTACCTTCTTGAAGTTACATTATTAGGCCTTAAATCAGGTGATGATAAAAGATCCCGCTGGTTAGGGCTGGAGTATGTTTCATATCTTATCAGGAATTGATTTTTTTTTTTTTCCCTCTTACATATACATATATATTATGTGATCATTCTCTTGCCACCACACAATCCATGCAATTGCATGTCAATCTAGGGGAGATGAATGTTTCCATATATATAAGTCATTCAAATTTCAAGGAGGCTTTCACTAACTCTAAGAACTATATATATATATATATATATAGATGAACAGGACAGGAGATTCGAGAAAACCAATCACATTGGATTGCCAGAGAGCATATTGTCAAGTTGCAGTATATAGAAATGCAAGTTGCAACAAATTCCCCTCACGCAGGCAATGAACGTTAGGTTTAGATCCCTAAAACGTACGCAGGAAGGTTGGAACTTTTAGGATCAAACTTAATTAAAACCATTATCTTATAATTTCTATCTTAATCTTGCATGATTCAATAGTGGCCACTTGTGCCCATAGGATAGGGCAGAAGACACACACTGTTTCCTCGTATGTGTCATTCCAGTTGGTTGTTTGCAAACTATGGACTATGGAGGTTCAAATACAAGATTTACGAGAGCCAATCATATTAGATTGTCAGAAACATTTATATATTATCTACTTGCATGTGGCTGTAATTGGGACAAATTCAATATCAGAAAGTCAGCTACCTAGAACCCACATGATAATTAGTAGTGGCAGGGTTACAAATTAACCTGTAATAATGTTGATGCTCGCAAACTTTTTTTTTAATAAGTATAAGTTTAATATGTAAAATATTTAATTGAACATGAAAGAGATAAATAACGAAAAATAAAGGTTCGAATTTATAAACATTAGCTTTCTTTTATATATATACGTATATGTGTGCGTGTGTAATGGTTTGTGTGTTAAGTCAGCACTAATCTAATAAAATTAAATTGATAAAAAATAATTAATATTTTAATTAGATATATAGGGTATGTTTGGGAACCCCACCCAACTAGATTTTTTTTTTCACCCTAACTCAATTTTTTTCAAAAGTCAACTTTCTTCTCCAATTTAAATTTATTCAACTCAAATCAAATTAATTTAACCCAACTAAACAAATACTATAAAGCTATATAGCTCATCAAACAGATAATTAAACCACCACCTCTAGGGAATTAACCCTTCGAAGGGTTAATTAATGCCTGGGAGATGATTACGTACCCACTATTAAGAAAATTGTGTTGCCTTTGAACCGATAAAACAATAATAAAAGAAAATTAAGCAAAAAGAGGATCGATCGATCTCTCACCTTTGTGGGCACAGAAGACTTGAATAATGATATTTTCTTCTGTCCTTTTTTCTGAACATATCTGGTGTACGTTCATTTAATTTAATTTATGCGAAGTATGACAAGGTGCCCCTTAGATCTAAAGGAGTTCAGTATTAAAAATTATTTGGATGATTTTTCAAGAAATCATGTGGGTAGTACTCTATGTGATCTAGACAAGAATTTTTCAAGAAATGTTTAGAAATGTCGTTTGTAATTTCTTTCATGAATTCAGTTTTGGGTTAGGATTAAATGTCTCAGAAAAACCTAGGAATTAATGCAAAGATGTTTAAGTCTTTCAGATGATATCTTCTGTTGAGTTCTAGCTTTTGTTTGAGTAAAACTATCACCACTAGACACGATTCTTTACAAAACCCTAGTGAATTAATTTGCAAACAAAACAGTGGGCGGGAAAAAAAGAAAAGAAAAAGGAAGCTGGAAGGATGACTTAAGTTTAATTTAGTCGTCGTACCTTGTCGCGTTGCATGGCCCAAATTGATATCGGTGGACTGGAATCATCAATTAATGCATAGTACGGTGTTTGGAAAAAAAAATAAAAGTTTTCATCCCAATAATTTGTTCGCATTTGTAGATACAGTTAACATATTTTTGTTTCCTCGATGCATGGAAGGAAGAGAAGATGCTGGCTTTTAAGTCCTACCCGTGCACTGGTTGATTCTAACTTCTAATTAGCTCCTTCTTTTAACTGATCTTTCAACTGCCAAATTAACTTATACTTACTAATCTCCCTATAACCGCGACCTATTAATGTTAGCCCCATTTAATAATCAGTACGTATTAATGCCTAATTGATTTTTTCGAGTGTTGAAATGTACGTGTATATATATATAGTTTGAACATTTTAATTAACTTGCTTTATTAAGATAATAAGATGTGTACGTACGTATGAGATCAGGAAGACTGGGAGAGAAAATTATTGGTAATTAATCATAATTAATATACATGATTTATGATACAAAACATCAGCTATAGCGCAGATTGAACAAAAAAGCATTCATTTTAGCCATGTAGTTCATGAAATATTATAAGAGTCCATTAACCAAACTCCACCATAAGTATAGAGTTCGATCCCTTCACACTCTGGTATCCCTAGAGAGCCCTAATTAATGGTGCGTTGTTCAAATCAAATGTGGAAGTTACGATCGATGCTGGCATAAAGACTAAAGTTGCAAATGAATGATAAAGATATAAAGTCAATTTTGTTCTTTAATTACGAGAGAACAATTTGGATAAATTAATTATTTAATTAAATTTAACAGTGAAATATAAAGTCCATTAACCATGCATGTCTTAGTTGATCATGAATATATTCTAATACTTCTTGTTGAAATAACTGCGGAAATAATAAAATAGGGAATAAGAGTGGAAGTAAGAGAGAGAAAAAGACATACAGAATTACTGGTGGTTCGGTGTTAGACATCTACGTCGATCACTTTGAAAGGCCTTTAAGACTACATTGTGCTCATTTACTTAATGTTTGCCTACAATACAAAGGTCCATATTTATAGGGTATAAGGTAAATATAAGTATGATAGTCAGATTTGATTACAATCAACCCTAAATAGAGAATATTATAATATCATCCAAATATAATATATACAAAAAATATATTATATTTTTTGTATATTCTAACATTTTTGTTTTAATTTCGCAATCATCATTTATTTAAGGGAAAAATTATATTTAATCCCTAAGTTTTCATCAAATTTGAATTTAGTCCTCAAGTTTTCAATTTTAAGAATAAGATCCTTAAGTTTTACTCAAGTTTTGAAAATGGTTCCTCTATCACTTTACTTTTAAAAGTAATTATTTTTTATTTGTCATGTGTGTTTCATTTGATATGCCAAAATCTATATCAACGTCAAAGTTAATGGTTTTTCCTTTAATGCTACAAATCTAGAAGATTAAGATGGCAAAGAAGATGATTTTTGTTTTTAAAGTTAGGTCTTTTGTTTTTTGTTTTGTTTTTGTTTTTATGGATGAATTGATTGACACGTAATGATATAACATTGATATTAAATGTTAATATGAACACTAGCATGTGAATTAAGACACAAATGATATATAACAAACAATTCATTTTGATGAAAAAGTGATAGAGGGACCTATTTAAAATCTGGACAAAACTTAGGGGCCATATTCTTGAAATTAGAAACTCAGAGACTAAATTCAAATAATATAAAAACCTAATGACTAAATATAATTTTTTTCCTTAATTTAAATTTGAATTTGACTAATTAGGTGCTAGCGGTAAAAAAATAAGACTACTTAAAAGAGCTTTATGTAGTTTTTTCAATGTTCAGATTTAACTTTAAATTTCCTATAAAAGAGAGAGAGAGAATGAATTTAAATTTAAACTCACACTAAAGCCAAATCCAATTTATAAATATGCTCTATATATATATATATTTTACGTTTTTAATATTATCTGCTATTTTACGTCATGAATTGCGATAGCATAGATGGTCTTGTCGGTTGACCAAAACCAATCTACACACAAGTAAATTAAGCTGTGCTTCCGCCTAGGATTCGCATTATTAAACAACCGGCCGTATTTGGTCGGTGTCTCAAAATTTGACGGTTAAAATTAAAGCCTTATTTAATTAGCTCTCCTTCCTAAATCCCTTCTTCACCGACCTTAACCTAGGGAGCAAAACGGAAAGATATGTATCTATATATACATATATATACGATAATTAATATCTTACATGAATATCTGCAGATAGATTTGAGGGATTAATTTACCAATGCATGGGATTTAAACACGCAGATAATGAGTTTATTAATAAATATGAATTATTAAGTTTAATTAATTATGGTACGTACAGAGCATATAAAAGCTTAAGAGGATCACTGTGTATCTTTCTTGGAGTCTAAAAAGTTAGAGCTCTTCCGCAAGCCAGTTCACATAAAAACAGCCCACAAATATAAACAAATATGGCTTCCTCGTGACTTTGAGCTCAGTCCTCGCTGTCCATTGGATCAACCTCATGTGCTCCGAGATGCACGCTGATCACCAAGTTTATATTCAAACTTTTTTTTGCCTTTTCTTTTCTTTTCTTTTCATGGCGCCTCATGCACACGACTGCCTGATTCCTGTGTACGTACGTGGTTGATTGGCCGATTGCCATGTGATGATCATGAGGATCAGGCATATCTTAAGAAACTTCAGGAGTTTTTTTGTAAACCCCCCCGAGAAAAATCTTTCATTTTCATCCAAACAATATCCATACTTATATATATATATATAGCCATTAGCCACTTCAAAAAATGATATTCCATTAATGGGTAATGTTCAAGGCTTTAGCCATTATTATATGCAAGGTCCATCTTCATGCATAATAACAAAATTTCTAGGAATTCTTCAAAAATCTATTTTTCAGTTCTCATCATGCAGAGTTTCTTTTTTTTTTGTCAGTCATTATATACGCAGAATCTATAATACAATTTTTTTTTTTTTTTTTTTTTAATGAATGAGCAATTTTATTAACAAAAACAACTCCAACAAACTGGAACACAGCTACCCACAGTAGCTAACCAACAAACATCTATACAACAACAAATCTACTATGATCATTGAAACTTTTTGGTTCAGAGACTTTTTTTTCTTCTTTTTCTTTTTTTCATGCAACTTAATGTAGGGGATGACATTGACAAAGACTTTTATTTATTCTATTTTTTCCTATTGGAGGCTAAGTGATCAAATGTGAAGCAAAAAAAAATCTACATTACATGAATGAACTTAGAGTTAATTAATTAAAAGCAACTAGACTAGCTAGGTCGCAATGGAGAATGTTGGGACAATGGATTCTTCTATCTTTTGACCATTAAAAAGTAACTGTTTGATTAAGTTTTAATTTGGTTAAAAACTTATTTCTAGTGCAAATACTAATTAAGAGTTATAGGACCACTAATTTTCTTTTCCTGGTTTATTTGAGCCTGGCCACTTGCATCTAAGGGCCAGGGTTTTAAACAAAGAAATAGAAGTCTTCTGAAGAAATTTATATATTTTGCAGTGATTAATCATGTTTTTTTCTACTAACCAGAACCTTAGAAGAGTTGGTGGGGGAATGTGGTTAGAGCCCTCCTTGGAATTAAATAATTAGGCAAGTTACCTTCTTCAAAATATAATAATTCATTTATTTTTTATATTTTAATGTTTAATGGATTGAACTTATTTAATTTAATAGAAAATCATGTTCTGGTTGTCCCAGTGTAATATAATTGACTGACAGAGTACGTACCACAAGACTAAATATATAAAATTAGGCCAATCACATCTAAGGATTATATATAGTTTGTGAATATATGCCATGCATGTTAATCTGGCTACTTGCTTGTTTTAGTAGTTAATTCGTTATTAGCAAATTAAATTAAAGATTCCAAATCGGGTGCTGTTACAATATTACAGGAGAGCATGCAAAGAAGACAATGAAATATCATTTGTATACTCGATCTTAGTCTAAAAGGACTTGTAAGGATTTTTAAATTAATGCCCGTAGGCATTATTAACAGGTCGGCAGGCAAAAAAGACAATTAAGAATCATGTGCACACTCTTTATTGGTCAATCAGAGATTGCAGAAAGAGATTAATTAATTAATTAATTAATAACTTTACCCCTTTTGAATTAACTTAAGTACTATAGCTGCAGCCATATATTGTTCTAATAAAGCTGATTAATTAGATTTAAAAATAATAAAACTTTTATCATTGAATGCATCATGATCAAATTAATTAACGTTAAGTTGCAGATTAAAGAACATGCTACAATTTAGTATTTAACACAAATCAGAGGGTCCAAATTGAACAATTAATCAAGAAATCCTATATATCACTGTGGCATATACCGCAGTACTGTAAAGCAAAATCTATAAATTATTTCAATTCCCTTTTCGGAAAACTTGGAATTTTCTTTGATCTTATTAATCATCATTGGCATTTTCAAGACTTCGGATATCTAAGAGAAAAAGCAGAAAAATTCCATCCAACTTTTTTATTCGATATTAATTAGTAAATTATATATACTCTAGCTAGGTCATAGGTCATATATGATGTATTCACAATTTTGTCAACCCACGAAGCCTAGGTCATAGTACGTGATTATATAAATATATAAGGTAATACTTTAATGTGAAAAACATTTTTAGACATTTTGCATTCCTTAAAGTAATGATATAATTCATAGAATATAACCTTTGTTTGATCGTTGTAGTTAATTAGTACCTAATTAAGCTATGCATGTCCATATGTTTGTGCCCACCCATGAAGCTCAAGAAGCAAACAATTTTGTATCTAGCACCTTAATTATCAATGATTGAGAACTTTCATGTCATATCTCATAAGTATGAGAAATATTTGAGGTATTACAGTTTTTATTATAATTTATTAATAAATTCATGTAAATTTAATTATTTAGTGATTAATGTGGTAAGTACTATATGAATTATAAGGTTAATTAGTTTATAAAAATTTTATAATAAAAGTTATAAAATCTCTAAAAGTATTAAATCCAAATTATGACTTTTGTTTTACTTGCAGTAATTTTACCTTTCCGACTTATTAGTGTAATTTTTTTTTTTTTTTTTTTTAGCAAAAACTAATTCATGGACTGAAAATGATGATAGTGAAATAAATAATAATAATAATAAAAGTTTATAGCATTTCTCTTTTTCATAATTAAACAAAAAAGAAGTGCAAGTCGGTCAGTGTAACACTTGGGCGTTATGAGGCCACGTGGCTTTCCGTGCATCTAGTTAAGGGTAGAACATGGTCTGTTTAGGGTTGACTAGTCAAATCCAAAACAATTCCTCGTGTACGTAGCAACTTGGCTGTTCCCTATGGAGTGTGGACACATATTTGCAAGTTACTTTTTTTTTCTCCTGATAATATTATTTATTAAATTATCATTCATCTTAAAATGGTATTAAGGGTGTGTTTGGGATTGTAATTTCGTAGACAGTAAGTGCAATTTTAAACTAAATTGTAAAAATTAAATTGTTTAAAAATTACGATTTTAAAAAATTGCGATTTGAAAACGCAGAAAATCTACGATTTCAAATTGCAAATAAAGGGGTATTTTTTAAAAACGCAGAATTTTAAAAAGCTAAACTTCGATTTTAAAGGTCAAACTGCAATTTTGTCAAATGCTTAACTGCGTTTTCAAAAATTATGTTTTCAAATTATACTTTTTAAAATTACTATTTTTAAAATTGCACTTTTTGAAATCGCAATCTCAAACTGGCACTAATACTCTAATAAATACATGAGTATGAAAAAAAAAAAAAAACATAATTCCTAGGATTAGGATCTTACAAGAAAATCATGAAAATAGGATTAGGATCTTACAAGAAAATCATGAAAAAAAATAAAATAACATGGTATTGCGTGTAGAGACTGACACACATACATACAGAAACGAAGAGAGAGTGAGAGAGGGAATCAAGTTTCTAGAGATACGCCATACTGTCATCCCACTGTGTTTCCCGAAGTTCGGTTTGATCTTAAAGTGGACTCGATCCTCTCTCTCTCTCTATCTCTCAAAACCCTATTTAATGGAGGCTTAGCCCACTTCTTTCTCCCATGCAATTGTCTTCTCCACTCCCCAACGCCCACTACTTGAGTTATTGTGCACCCCTCTCTCTCTCTCTCTCTCTCTCCCTCATCTTCAAAGCACCGGCCACTATCTCTTGTTTGTTTCATAACTTTGTTTTTCTGACATACACAATTTCCTTCCCATTTGTCTCCCTTGAGCTATATTAATTTTCATCTCTAGTTTATTTACACTTTGGTCCTAGTACTACGTACACATTCAAGATGTCTAGCAGAAGGTCACGGTCGAGGCAATCAGGTGGTTCAAGGATCACTGATGATCAGATCAACGAACTTGTTGCCAAGTTGCAACAGCTTCTTCCTGAGATTCGCGACAGCCGCTCTGACAAGGTTTTTTACTTCTCTTTAACTAATTTCTTCCTGTATATATATATGCTATATATGATATTAATGATGTCACTAATTAATTAACGCATGAATCCATTTTTATGCAGGTTCCAGCTGCGAAGGTGTTGCAGGAGACGTGCAGCTATATTCGAAGCTTGCATAGAGAGGTTGATGATCTGAGTGAGAGACTTTCTGAGCTATTGGCAACTACTGACTCTGCCCAAGCTGCTATAATTAGAAGTTTACTTATGCAATAGAGAGCTAGCTAATTATGGATAAATTAATTAGGAGTTCCACTTATTATGCCATAGGTGGCTTCATTAATGCTTCTTAATTTTCTTCTTCTTTAATTACAAGACTACAATGTACGTAGGAGTTGTGTACGATGATTAGTCTTTTTGTATTAATGCTATGTTAAGAATTTTAATAAAAAGGACTCCAGCTAGCTGCACTCACATATCTTCCCATTTTGCTGTTTTGGTATGTTAATTAATAATTATTGTCGACAGATTTACTCATGAAAGCATATTAACGGCCTGTAATGAAATTGGCTAGCTAGCTAAGGCCTTGATTCAAATTAAAGAGAATTTAATGCAAGAGAATATATATTGAACCTTTGTAAGTAAAGGTTAAATTCCCTCTTTTTCAAAAGATTCAATTAAAAAAAAAAATTTGCAGTGCTACAATTTTTTTAAAATTATAATATAAGTGTCACGTGGCATAATATAAGTAAAAAAATTAAACAATAAAATTTGATAAATACATTTAATTATTTAGTACAGCCAACAAAGTAAATATCACATAAATTATCATTTTAATTTGTAATTAAAAGACTTGTAAAAAAAACTGTACGTAATACCTGTAACACCACTCATCCATCAATCCATCAAATTAAAGCATATTTTCTAATGAGTTTGGGTTAGGAATTAGGATACATGGAGCTCATGCATGGTAGGCTGGTAGCATCATATTATAATTGCAAGCTAATGATTGCTTACCAAAAAGTTATAGCAAGAAGAATATGTTTCATTAGAATAAGTTGAAAAGAAAAATAAAAAGGAAATGAGATTTGTTATCAGAATCTATCAAATTTCACTCTAGATCAAGAATGTATGAGAATTTTTTTGGATAATAAAAACAAAAGAGTTATAGCTAGACCAATATTTGACTATAGGTCTGTCAAACTATTGTACCTAGCTATCACTCTCACCTTATTACTTGGCAATATCACAAGTACGGTCTACGATCAGTTAATTAATTATTTGTAAATGAACTCATATAAATACAATTAGCACTTTAACCCTTTCTACTCCTGCATAATTACTACATGCAAAGAGCTGAAGTGTGTTGATAACTAAACGATGGATCAGTAAAATGAGTTCAGCTTACTTTCAGTGAAGAAGTTACTGAAAATTTCTTGTACAAAAATTAACGGTGAATATTGCAAAATTAGGAGAGAATTACAGTGATTACTGGAGGTAATAAGGAAAATGGCTGGGCTCTCCTTGTTGCTGGGAGCTAGCATGGGTAGTCCTGACTCACGCACTCAAAAGAAGCACTAAAAGCTGCGAGGAGATAAGCAGCATTAATTGACTTTTCACCCCCCACTAACAATTTGCAAAGACTAGAAAGAAATAATTAGGCACACGGGCACACACAATTCATTATTGATTCGTGAAGGGCCGGCATTCCTCCATGATCACTAGATTTGCATATTTTTGGGATCAAAGTAATTAATAGATGCACGCTACATTATTGACTTTTGTAAATTATTGACGTAATGAAATTGAATGCAGGAGAAGAGCGTCATGATGAGATTAACTAAATGAAGTAATTTTTTTTTTGTTTTTTATTATTTTTTTATAGTAAGATATCATAAAATATGTTATTATAAAAAACAGACAACTGAAAAATATCATATAGAGACATAATCAGAGATACTTCAGGTCCATGCCAAACCCAAACCAACCATCGCAGTTTGGTGTACAGTGATCCAAAAAAAAAAAAGGAGCAAGAAAAATGAAGCAATTCCTTTAGTCAATATTAAAATATACTTATAATCAAATTATTTTCCAAAAAAAATATAGTTTTTTTTTTTAAGCAACTTCTATACGGAGGTTGCACAAATCCAACCTTTTGTACCCTCCATTAAGAAACAGACACATCAGCAAGTTACAATAAAAGAGAATAAGACGGATGCACTGAATTTTTCTTGAACGAACCGGAAAAAATACCAGTTTCTTCACCATCTGTAAAACCCTATTCCCAAAACCACCACCCAACACCAACCCTCTTTGCACCACCGAACGCCACCTCCCCCAATTCCTTCCACCGTACGCTACCTCCGAACATTTACCCCCTGTTCCTCCGCCACTACTCCAGCACCCATAAATCTTTGGGATTTTTTTTCATTCACCCCATTCTTCTTGCATTTCAAACGCAGAGAGTAGAACTTGAGGGAGAGAAAAAATTGAGACCAAAGAGGAGAGAGGGCTCGTGAGGTTGAGGGAAACTGAGAATAAGAGCTAGGAAGAGAAAAAAAATAGAAAAGTCCACATATTCCCCTCAAACTACCACCCAATTGACAATGTTCCCCCCAAACTTTCAATTTGTGACAATGTCCCCCTCCCAAACTACCAAACAAATGACAATTTCCCCTAAGGACAAAATACCCTTAATAAAATAAAATAAAAAATAATTTCTTTAAAAAAAACTAAAACTAATAATTTAAAAAAAAACACTACAATTCATAAGGGTTAGAAAAAGACTAAAGCTAAAATAAAAATAAAAAACTAAAACCATAAATTGTATATTATTTATATTTAAAAAAAACACTGCAAACCAATTGGACAAAATTCAAGAATTAAAAAAAAAATTATTAAACATTTTCGTTTAAAAAATATAATTATTTTTTTAAAAAAAAAGAAATTATTATAATATTATTTTCTAATTCATAAGGATTAGAAAACTAAAACTAAAAAAAAAAAAAAAAAACTAGCAATTTTTTTATATAAAAAAAATAAACATTTCAACCCAATTAGCCAATTCAAAATTTTTAAAAAATTATAAATTTCGTTTTAAAAAATATTTTTAAAAAATAAAATAAAAAAGGTTTTTGGTCTTATTGAAAAATCTGTAAGGTTATTTTTTTTTTTGTTGTCATTGGGGGACATTTTTATTGTTTTGGTAGTTTGAGAGGACATTGTCACAATTGAAAGTTTGGAAACATTGTCAATTAAGTGGTAATTTGAAGAGGGTACGTGGACTTTTCAAAAAAAGAAAAAAAAAAAAAAAAAAAAAACCATATGGGCTTGTTTGAAGGTATGAATCTCGATCTCTTTACAATTTTTTCTCTCCCACTCTCTTCAGTTTCTCCCCTTTCGCTCGTCCTCTCAATTTTCTCTCTCTGAGCCTTGATTTTTGTTTCTTTGAATTGATTGGAAGATTGGTGTCTCTTTTTTTTTTTTTTTTTTTGTTGAATTGATTTGACTCCTTGCCATGCGAACGCCCCTGTGTTTGTCACAATCTCTTAAATTTTTTGTCAAGCCCCTGCTTTTAAACAGACCGAGATTGGTAGCCAAGATGAGGGTGGATGGCGCACAGCGGTGGCTTCCGAATCCGGCGTGGGCGGCGACTCCGACGAGGACGGTTGTCGTGGGTGAGGAAGAGAAGTGAAGAGAGGGTTTTGAGGAAATGAAGAGGGTAGAGGAAAGTTTCAGTGTTTTGCAACCATTTGACTTTGGTGTAATATGCTGAGGTGTCAAGCTCTGATTTGAGGGCAATAATATCTTGATTTGTGCCAAGACCTTATAAAAGGTATTTTTTTTCAAGAGTGGAAAGGGGAACAATATATATACAGTTGAACATGCTTATGGGCATATGTAAAATGGGCTGGGCCTGGAATAGAAATTGAAGTTGGGTTCAAGTTTAGAGCTCCCTCGACAAAGAGCCGAAGGGCTTGGTTGAACATATCTCATGGGCGTTTCATGGGTCTCAATTGGGCTAGGATATACACTCGTCGCCGGCCATCTTTAGCTTGGAAAAAATAAATAAAATAAAAATAAAAAAGAGAGGAAAAAGGAAAAGAAAAAGAAAAAGAAAAAGAGTTCAGAGGTAAGGAAATCCTCTGGAGGGGTATTAAGAACAGGGTGCATTTACGGATTGTGCCATGTCCTCGAACTACTATGTTTATTTTCGTCAAGTGGCAACTATTACTTGGGCCACTTTTTGCCTTCAAACTAAAGCGTTGTTGCGAAGCCCAATTGAAAGCCCAGTATCCATTTGGCCTTCCAATTTCACAAGCTAAAAACGTTTTTAAAATGTTCCATTTGCGTGTAAGTTATAAGAAACTCTCCAACAATTCAATGCCGACATCTTAAACCAATTTCTGCCATTTTGAACCTTATTTATGCTAAACCATAATTGGGATCCACAGCAAAGACACAAATTTTATACAAATCAGTTTATAGAAAATTTTTAATCTATCTGTTCAAATAAATTGAACTGTTGGACTATTTATTTGAACAAATAAATTGCATATAAATTCTCTCACATTATTTAATCAAATTACTAACAATTCAACAGAGTAATTGAAGTAAATCCTTATTCACTAAATTTACGCTCATTTATAATTGACTGAAGTTCAATAAAATTAGTGTTCTCGATAATCTTAGACAGCTACAATTATATTGGAAGAAATTTATGGATATTAGAAATTGATGGATAATAGAAACTAGGAATATTTATATTTTTTTGTCGTTATATAATGGTGTTTTACATGAATGAACAGAAAAATTTTCTCCTCCAAAAAGGTATATAACATAAACAATCTTGCTTGATTAAGGATTTGTTGAACTAAGATTTTTTCTCCGATTAATTAATGATTTTTTAAGAATAAAGTTTCTAAAACGTAATGTTGGCATCGTGCTGACATCATGTCGGCATCATCAATTAATTCTTCTAAAAAAGGGCGTGTACAATATGTAATATTAATTATCAAAGTAAGTACGCCCATCAGGAAGACTTTTAGTGTAAGATGCATTATTTTTTTTTCATAAAGTAATGATACGGATTTTGAGTTGAGTTGGAGTCGTTTTAGTTCATGATTACATTGGACCGCATTAAGTTCCAATTGGGGGGGACTCTTTCAATTTATTGAATTTGATTATCATCAAGTATTATCAATCATGATATGTGCATAAATAATTGACCTCATTCTAACAAAGCGCTGAAAAAGTTTATGAAAGGGTTCGTTTGAGATTGTAATTTTAAAAAATGTGATTTAAAAACGTGATTTTTGAAAACGCGGTTAAGTGTTTGACAAAATCACAATTCGGCATTTAAAATTACAGTTTAGCCTTTGAAATCTGCGTTTTCAAAAAAGTACATTCTTACCTGCGATTTAAAAATGTAGATTTTTTGCGTTTTCAAAAAAATACATCCTTACCTGCGATTTGAAAACGCAAATTTTTTATATTTTCAAATCGTTATCTTTTAAAAACGTAATTCTCAAACACTCCAATTTTTACAATTTGGTTTAAAATCGCACTTATTGTCTACGAAATCACAATTCCAAACACACCCAAAATAGCTAGCTATTACACAGTTATAATAAGAACAAAATTAAAAAAATTTATTTAGAGGGGTCAAATTTATTTTTAATAAGGATCGAACTTAATTTTTAAATCCAAAAATACATATATATTTAACTTAAAAAAAAATCTAAAAGAAAATTTTAAAACCAAGAAAGCGCATGCTAGCATCACTCCGATAATTCTATTTTATTTTACGTCGTATTCAACCGTACAAAAATATGCATCATCATAATATATTTCTAAAATCTCATTAATTGATTCATATGCATAAACTGCTAATAAAAAAAGGAAAATGTGCAGAAAAACAATAAAAGAATCCTACAAGAAGGAGAGGATAAGCATATGCATGACCTACCAATCCCATTTTAAGAATTCAATTGTCCTTCAAATGATAAAGTGGGTTTTAATAATTAGCTTATAAAATATAAATTCAAAATCTTGTTTGCCCAATGATCATCTTAAATCCATTTTATCTTAAATCCATGTTAGAGTGTGACGTAACTTGATAACTACACGAAGAATATTGTCTCCAAAGGCCACATTTTTTTTTTTTTTTGTTTAAAAAAAAGAGTAAGGTTCAGCTGCAATCAAGTCCAGTAAACCTGCCTAGATTACTAACAGGATTGGTTGTTATTGAGAGAAACTCAGAGGTCCTACAGTTACGCGTGGATTCTTGGGCCCCCTTCTGCGATTATTCTTTCGTGATTGGATGGTGATGAACGAACACGAACGTCACCCACCAACAGAAATTTGAAAATAAAGAAAGCCACAGCAGCCAGCAGGCTTTTCTCGTATTTGGGCACCCCGGTTTGAGATGGCCATATGGGCACCCAATAGTCAAAACTACCCTTCCCAACTTGAAATAGAATTCTCTCCATTTTATCAACTTTATAATTTAGATTTGATTTTATAGATAGAGTATTTTCATGGACTTATCTAAATTTTTATTTAAAATGACTAATCAAAAGTTACTTTTTTATTTTAATTAATTACTTTTCAAAAACATTATACATCCACTTATTTTAATTATTTATCTATTATATGAAAATAATTTTTTTAATAAACTTCTATTGTAGATGGGAGAGAAAGAAAGGGAGAGAGGGATAAAAATATATGAAATAAGAAATATAAGAAGGGAGAGAGAAAGTAATTAAAATGGATAAATGCATTTTTAGTCTATGTGATTTGCAGTTTTGATAAATAACTCTCTAAATTTTAAAAAGTCATTAATCATCCCTTAGGGTAAGTAAAAAAGAACAAATTAACCCATATTATTAAAAAAGTTGATAAAATGAATTAATATGCTAAATGAGGGTGGTTGAACCACTCTCATGGCCTTAGGGGTTATTCGGCCACTCTCTCTAAGTATATCTGGAGGTGATTGAACAATCCCATGGCCATTGAAGGTAGTTCGGTCACCCCTCAATTTTATTTATTTATTTATTTATTTATTATTATTATTATTTTCTATTTTGTAGTGGCCAAATCACTCCCAATGACCATGAGACATCCCTTCTAATCAGTCTAATTTGTGATGATATGGTACATTAACAGATTATATTAACTTTTCCAATAATATGAATTAATTTGTTATTTTTTGCTTATCACAGGGAGTGATTAATTACTATTTAAAATTCAGAGAGTGATTAATCATTACTTAGAGAGTGATTAATCATTATTTAACGCCAAAGAGTTATTTGTCAAAATCTCAAATCATAGGAACTAAAAATGCATTTACCCCTAATTAAAAACTTATCTATAGAGCTACAGTACTTCCCTATATTTGGATAAACTAGTTTAAAAAATCAAATAAAAATGTTTTTTAAGAGTTTGATTAGCTATTTACTTGTCGCCATAGAGTTTGGCAAATAAAAAAAATAAATTATTTGAGATCTCGAAGATGGTAAGCTTGGGATAGAATTCTAATTATTATTTTTTTTTACTATAGACAATATCTACCATTTATTTTTTGTACAGAAAAATTCCAATGATTTTTTTATTAGAGGCAAGTCAAACTAGTAGCTATATAGTGAATATATTATTATATTATTTAAATTTTTTAAATATCTTTACACTGTGTATGAAGTTAAACGTGAAGTTAAACTTAACAAAACAAAAATAAACGTGATCATTCGATGAGGACATTTTGGTCAATTATGGAATCCAGAGATGATCCCCGCCACATGAGCGCGTCCATACACGTTTGTCTTTTGTGGTTTTAACTTGTTTTTGTTTTTTCATTTCTGTCGCTGCGTCCCTATCTGGCAATCTGTGTGTGCGTTCCCATTCGTACCATAAAAAACATCGTCTTTGGAGAAGAACATGATGCAGAGGAAGACAGAGAGAGAAACATCACCACCTAATACAAAAAAGTTGGAGAGAATCTTCGGAAAGCGTATTGGGTCTGGTTTCGGAAAGTTGTGTGTTTGTATGTCATTATGGGCAATTGCTTGGGACGTCGTTCTAAGGTGGATAAATCTCTGAGCTCTAAGCCGAGTTCTGGTAATGTTTCTGGTTCTGGGCCTTGTTCTTTTGCTTCTATTACATGCAGGTTGATGATCACTATATGGTTTCTGTTTTGTTGTTCAATCTTGTGTTTTTGGAATGTAGAGAAAAATGGCTTTCGTTACAGCCTTTAATTGGGCTTAGAAGTGGGGTTTCTCTCTTGGGTTTGTTGGGGCTGGCTGTATTTCGATTTGGGCATTTGTTTTTGACGTTTTCTTTTATGGCTGGGTCTCAGCAAACTATAAAGCTATAATCTTTTCTATGTATGATTGAACGTAGTGGGGAATTTTGATGAATTTATGTAGGGGTTTGGCTGTTTTCAGTGCAAGTTTTATAGATTACGTACGTTTCAAGAAGAGCATTTAATGGGTTTCTAGCAAAATGTCGAATCTCATAGTATTGGGCTTCCTACACTCTGTACCTGAACTTTGCAGGATTATAACTTTCTGGTGGTGAAACGGGCGTCATGAGTGTGGATTTCATTGGGTTCTTGTGGGTTTGGCTGTTTTTTATCTCGTTTTCTTATTTTGGGTGTTTGGCATTTACATCTTGAAAATGTACGGAAATGCTCTTAAAGGATCGTTGTATTGAGCATATGCTGTTAGTTTTTGTATGTGCCTTTTCTGTTAATTTCTATTTTGGGTTTTAATGTTGTAACAGAAAGCCAAAGACGGTTTAAATGTTTTTGATTCCCTATATCATTCAGCATGAGCTTATTGCGTGCAGGAAAAATTAATAGTTTTGTTAGATTCCTCATTCTATTGTTATATGTCGTATCTTGCGGTTAAACTAGCTTTCTAAGCCAAATCCTTCTCTTAATATCATAAATAATATTTAGATTTTGGTAGTCGGTGATGCTCAAAGAGATTTTGTTGTTGTAGTGACTAAAAATAAATAAATTATATTATCTGAAGAATGGATGATTGGAGTTGTGCAAATTTCTGATTTATGAAATATTGATTTCATCTAAAGTTATCTCCACCATGAAATTTCCGTTTTCATTACATAATACCTTATTGTCATTTGCTTGAAATGGAACAACTTTCACCCCTTAATCACTTCAAAATTCACCTTGTTGTAGTTCATAAGATTTCTTATTTAGGGTGCGTTTGTGATTGCGATTTCGTAAACAAATAAGTGCAATTTTAAACCAAATCGCAAAAAATAAATTGTTTGAAAATTGCGTTTTTAAAAAATTGCTATTTAAAAATGTAGATTTTCTGTGTTTTTAAATTGCAAATAAGGGGATTTTTTTGGAAAACGCGGCTAAACTGCGATTTTAAAGGCCAAATTGCGATTTTACTAAGTGCTTAACTGCATTTTTAAAAATTACGTTTTCAAATTGTCATTTTTAAAATCGCACTTTTTGAAATTGCATACCTAAACGAACCCTTAATGTTAAAACAATCCAAGTTATGATAGAAGAAACTTTAAGGAAATTTTTTCAATGCCAAGATAATAACTAATTCTTTGTCAGTGAATGATTAAGATAGAATTTGCTCCAATGATCATAAACTATTGCCAGATTTGGGATGCATAAATTCCATTTATATGGAAAAGACTGTAGTTGATTTTCAAGTTTGATGTTTCAATGCATTTCCACATAATTAACATTCCTTGTCCATAATTGATTAAGATTGCATTTCGTCCTATGATCATAAACTAGTGAGCTTGATTTTGGAATATGGAAATAACTCTGGTTGATTTTCAAGTCTGTTGTATGATGATAACTTACTGGTAGAATTGGATTGTCTTGTTCACTTTTCTCTTGGCAGACTTGCCACCTTTGAAGTGTAATAAGGGGAATAATGAGGTGAGGAAAATAAATTTCTGATGGTAGAAATCTGCCATCTTTCTAGGAGGAATAAAGGGGCACAATAAAAGAAAAAAATTGGTCTTAAACTAATTCATCCAATTGATGAGCTTGCGCATATGCCTTCTTTCTGGAATTTGGTGTTTATATGTGTTTTAGTTTCTGCTGGAGTCTACTCTTAGTGTCACGAATCATCACACTGCTCTTGCAGGAGTCACAAAAGTTACTAGTAGAAGTGGCCACTCTTTTGTTCCTTCCAATCTGTCAGTCCCAACACATAGTGACGAGTCTGGAGCTCTCCCCACTCCAAGATCTGAAGGTGACATATTGTCATCCCCAAATTTGAAAGCCTTCACATTTAGTGAGCTTAAGAATGCTACTCGAAACTTCCGTACTGACAGTCTCCTGGGGGAAGGAGGATTTGGTAATGTCTATAAAGGGTGGATTGATGAGCATACCCTTTGTGCTGAAAGGCCTGGATGTGGAATGGTCGTTGCTGTCAAGAAGCTCAAACCTGAAGGTTTTCAGGGTCATAAGGAGTGGTTGGTGGGTTTCTTTGTTATGCCTCAATACTCCTTTTGTTCAAATATTTGGTTTTGTCCATCTATTGATTACTGTTGGTTGCAGTCTGAAGTTAATCATCTTGGTCAACTTCATCATCCAAATCTTGTCAACCTTATTGGATACTGCCTGGAAGGGGATAACCGGCTTTTGGTATATGGGTATATGTCCAAAGGCAGCTTGGAGAATCATCTATTTAGAAGTACGTTAATGTGTTTGGTCAAGATAAGTTTCAATCATGGTTCTTCAAAAATGCAGCATGACATAATGTGCAGCCTGTATTCCTTCATTAACAATTTCCTAAAATCAATAAACAAGCTAACAAGAAAATTATTTTAACATCATTAAATTGCTGGTTTTTACCATGCAACAGATATGTACCTTGGATTGATAACTCTATAGCTGTGTTATTTCAGGGGGCGCCCAACCTCTTCCATGGGCAACAAGGATCAAAGTTGCCATAGATGCTGCTCGTGGGCTCTCCTTCCTTCATGGCTCTGAACAACAAGTTATCTACCGTGATTTCAAGGCTTCTAATATTCTACTCGATTCGGTATGTTGATAAAAAATATTAGCACTTTGGTGTGGTGAACAATGGGCTTAAGCCCACTTGGATGTAAGTCTTGTCAGATATCAATTGGTCAATTTAAAACCAAAGTTTACCAAAAGAGGAAGCAGAAGAAAGAGGAGAAATGGATGATAGTTTTTTGCTTTTATTTTACTTTGTTTTTTTTTTTCAATTCAATTTGACATACATCATTTATGCTTGACCAACTAATTATATTATCATTCCAAGTTTTCCTTCATTTATAGTGCTTTTCATGTATGCAGGAATTCAACGCAAAACTTTCAGACTTTGGTCTTGCAAAAGCAGGCCCTACTGGTGATCGTTCTCATGTTTCCACTCAAGTCATGGGTACTCAAGGCTATGCTGCTCCTGAATATATCGCTACAGGTTTGCTCTTTTTCACCTTATTCTGAACTTTACTGTACCATGCTTTTGTAGTCCATACTACCGAATTTGTAATAGTTTAACTTCTATGCTTGGCGCTATTAGAGACTAGCCAATGTCATCCATATGAATCATAGAATTGTTAGTCCACATATATATTGATCAGAATTTGCATCAAACTTGTCTGATGATAGAATTTCTACAGGGCTTGTAAGTGATTCACATGTCAGTCACTGGAAAATTTAGTAATGCATCTATATGCCTTTATAATGTTTGTATCATCTATATTTATAATACAAAAAGAGAGTCTTCACACATGCAGACTGATGCTGTGCCCTACAAGAATTGGGAGTATGAATCTACCAAAACCCCAAATCCATTCCTATACACAACTAATAGTACCACTTGACTTCCTACAGAAACCTAGTGCTGGTGAATGATGGGTGTTTCTAGTTTTTATTCTTGAAAATAATTGTTGAAAACACTAGAATAGCTATAACTTCAGGTGCTTTTGAGGTATGTAGCTCTGTGCTCTTTATCCAATTGCTAGAATAACCTCAGATTTAAAATTGCTTTCATTATTTTCTTTAATAATGATTTATTTTAGATTATCATGGTGTCAATGTGCTCTTTACACCGCCTTCTTTCTACTGTACCCTAAATACTCCTCTGTTGAGCAGGTAGGCTAACGTCAAAGTGCGACGTATACAGCTTTGGGGTTGTGCTGCTGGAACTACTTTCTGGACGCCGTGCTGTTGATAAAACAAAAGTTGGTTTGGAGCAGAATCTGGTGGATTGGGTAAAACCCTATTTAGGTGATAGACGAAAGTTATTTCGGATTATGGACACCAAGTTGGAGGGCCAGTATCCTCAGAAAGCAGCTTATGCAGCTGCCATTCTTGCATCTCAGTGTATCAGTGAGGCAAAACGCCGGCCACAGATGTCTGAGGTTTTAGCCATCCTAGAGCAGCTCCCAGCTGCCAAATATGCAAATAGCCCAGCCTCTAGTCCTTTTTTGAAGTCCCCTCTGAGAAACAGTCGCCCTCCACCTCTTAATTTAAGTCCCAGAGGGTCTCCACTGCCATCATCTCATATGAAATCCCCAGTTCTGAAGTCCCCTCAGGGTCGATGAGCAGGAGCTAGTGTATTAGATCACGGACTACCTCACAGTAATTCCCTTCTTTTTTGGGCCCTCTTTAGCTGGTAGCTCCATGAGGAAGTTTTGTGGGCTTCTGATGTGACCAAGTATCTAGCATAGTCTTTTATCTTATAGAGAAATTGCCATCTTCATCATCATCTCCATCAACCAATCAAGAGCAATGGTCATCATTGGCACCATTATCATTTACATACGATGTCATGAAACTTATGTAGTTTAGAGAAATGATTTTGCTTTACTAGCCTTTTTACATGCATCAAATGATAGTTTGGCTTCTGATTGAATGGCGCCTTGCATCCTATATCATGTTTTAACTCATGGCAATGTTTAGTGGTGGTATTCTAACTTCTAAGGAGTATCAGCTAAGTTAGATCTTTCACAGGTTTAATTTCTTCTCATGCTTTTCCCTCACTTTGATGAGCTTTATTTTCTTCAGTAGAAGATTATGGTAGCTTGATATGCTATGGTTCTTCTTCTTTCTTCTTTGTTTTTTTTTTCTTTTATTTGTTGATTTATTTATTTGTCACGAATGTGATGGCAATCACAGTAATATGCGTTTCCCACTAAGTGGATGCCCTACACTCAAACCAGAGAACTCAAAAAATTAACTGCTTGGAACCAATTGGGTTATCAGCAAAGCTGGAGTGCTTGTTACCTCAATTGTTCATGAGGCTAAATGGGAAACCGTTTGTTGCTTGAGATTCAAACAATCCAAGTGCAAGTAAAAATCATAAATGGCAATTGGTTTTCTTAGTTTGGCGAGCAAAATGACACAGAATAAGAACTAGTTGGTCCCAAGTTCCTTGTTATTCCACTGACATATCTAACTAATAGCTAAAGGCAAAATTCGGAATTCCAATGAGAATATGATGCTTTGCAGAAAGTGGAATGTCCCTCTTAGTATTCTGTTTGCTAGCACTTCCCACAAAAAAAAATCACATTAACCGGTGTGAAAAATATTATTACTAATTTTATGGTATAAAATTGCATAAAAATATTCATGACTTTTAGTGTGAACAAAATCAATTAAACACCAAAAAATCAGTCTTTTATTAAAAAAATTATTTTTTGTCAAAACTAGAAGAATTAAAAAAATGGGCGAGTTTGCCAACCAATGTCATGTTTCTTGTTCGATCTGAATAATATGAACAAGAGTAATTCTATTCTTTATATTAAATTTTTATAGTAGTTTCACATTAATTAATGTGGCGTGTTTTAAGTAACTTTTCATATCAATCACTTAAAAAAAGCAGTCACTTAAAATACGTCATATCAGCTAGTGTGAAGTTTATGTGAAAATCTTAGGCTCCGTTTGTTTCGGCGTAATTTTTTTTTCTTCTTCTATTTTTCGGTGCTTGGTGCAACAAAAAATGATAGTCAAACTAAAAATATTTTTGGTTTGACTAAAAAAGCTTATTTCTAAAAATGATTTACGTTTTTAAATTTCGTAAATCATTTTTCAAGTTTAAATCTCTCATTCTCAAAATGCTAGAGACCTCCAAGCCATTGCTAGAATTTTGTTGGACTACCGTAAGAACTCCGTCGAAGATACCGGTAATTATTGGCCATCTTTCGCCATTGCTCATTTATGAGCCAAACACTAAAAAATATTTTCAAGAATCTTGAAAAATAATTTTATTGAAAATATTTTTTAACTGAATATATTTTACGTTAAAACAAACGGAGCATTAGTGTTAAAAGTAGTATTACTAATAGATATGGTTGGGTTTGTTTTGGCCGGTAAAGAGTCAACCCGACTTCGACCCTCTCCATATCCAGTGTGATCAGATCAACCCGACATCACCTGATGACCCGACCTTTTTTGTGCATTTTGTCTTCAGAGACACGTATCACGGTATCAGTCTGACCAGACTGGACCCATTGCCAATCCAAGACTGGAGCCCCATACTTACTAAAAAAAAAAAAAAACAAAAGAAGAAAAGAAAAAAAAAAGGCTGGAGCCCCGGATACTCGAACAAGACTTTGTTTTGATTGCCCCTAATAAGACGGAGGAGGGTGTTTTCAAGTTCATGCCAGGTTCTGCAAATTCGTCAATCACCCTGGTAATGATCACCAGCTCCTCTGATCTACAAGTACTTGTTATTAATGATTTAGTCAATTGTAATCATCTTATTTTCGTATCAAATCGCGGAGTTTGTATCTGTTAGTTAATTTTTTGGGTAACCAGACATTAAGTTATGTGGAGGAATGATTAAATTTCTTGATCTTTTTGCAGATTTTCTAAGTGGGTTTTCGAGGATGGTTCTGGTGTTGGCCTTGGGGGATTTACACGTGCCCCACAGGGCACCTGATCTGCCTGCAAAGTTCAAGTCCATGCTTGTACCTGGCAAGATCCAGCACATCATTTGCACTGGAAATCTTTGCATCAAGGTATGCTTGGTGTCTTCGATCATGCCAATGCTTTTCTGGGCTTGTGTTATAATTTATTATAATGGGTTCCTGAGTTAGTTTTACTGGGTTGTTCTATCTGTTTGGTTGCTCGGAAAAAGTTGGGGTCAAGAAAAAGGGAAGGAACTAAATTTGGGGTTTGACGTTGTTTATGGTAGTTCTCTTTGTTAACTGGGACGTGGCAAACATATTGTCTGTTGAGTTGAGGCTAATATAAGTAATTGACCTTGGTTTTTTTTTTTTTTTCTTTTCTTTTTGAGCTTCTGCATGTTTGGAAACCGAAATGACATAACCATTGAACTCAAGATATTATGTTCTTATCTTTTGCTCTATATTCTCAGGAGCCAGAAGGATTGTAAGACTTTCTATACGAGTCATAGGCCATTGAGTCCTTTTCTGCATTTGGTTAATTTGTGAACGAATGCTTGATGGGTATACTTAGGGGCAGCTTTGATGTCTTGTGGAAGTAGTAGAGTTGCTCCTTGGAGCTTTACTTAGGGTTTGGAATGCTCTCTTTTTGTTTTTGTTGGCATTAGATGTATCTGTATATGTTTTTCCGACAGTTATTTAATGTAAGGGCAGCTTTATAATTGCTGTAGATGGCCTCGTACGATTGTGGATTTGGGTGATGTTTACTATCAAAGCACCGGCTCATATGTTAAAATGCTACATAAAATACGATGGCTGACTCAATCTAGTATGAGACATCCTGAAACTCTGTTAATGAATCATTTATGGATGTCAGAAACATGAAATTTGAAATTTCTCCTTTGCATGTACCGGAATCTCTATGTCTCTTTAACTGCTGTTTGCACACTTCATATTTGCCAATAAACCCTGTATTCACCTCAATCGTGGAGTTTAAAACTCTTGTTTTATCTTCTTAATAAATTGATATTTTCTTTATTCACCTGTAGATCTCTTTTTAAAAGACCAAGTATTAACATTTAGGTTATGTATTGGACCTTGCATTGTAGATCTGGCTTATTTTTATTGTAACCTAGAGCCAAGTTTTGCGAATTTCTTAAATTGGTTCCTGCTAGTTGGTGGCAGTTTTCCAGAACGGGTTTATATATTATTCCATAGTTAGAGTATCTAAATTTTATTTATTTGAGTACTTTTTGATTTCTGTCTTACAACCATTCGACTTGTTTTTACTAGCATATGTAATTTCTTTCTTCTCTTTTCATGTTTAGTCTTACTGTCTCAGACACATTTAAGTGTAGATTCTTGTATTTGTGCAACTGCTGATTCCTACTCTCTTTATTCTAAACACCCTAACTATAGAACATGTGAACTTCTAAAAGTCATTTTGGCAGTACTTATTTTATGAATATTTGGGCACTGGCTCATAAATTTGTAATGATATTTCCAGGAAGTTCATGACTACTTGAAGACTCTTTGTCCTGACTTGCATATTACTAGAGGTGAATATGATGAAGAGGCACGCTATCCAGAAACCAAAACACTAACTATCGGACAGTTTAAGCTGGGACTGTGTCATGGTCATCAGGTTTGATTTCCCTTTGTCTCTTCGTTTTTTTATAAATTTTCTTCCTATTTCTTCATTCCCTCATAGAATGTTTTGAACTTAGATAATATATGAATTTCTTCATTTCCTGCAATCATTCTCGACCTTAAAGCATAATTGATATCTGGGTTTTCTTATGAAAAAGGTGCAAGTGGTGTTTGTTTGTTCATTTTAGTTGGGATCACTTCTCTTTTATTTAAATTGGTTTAATGAACATTTAGCTGGAGTGAAACTACAAACATGAGCATATATATACTGATGGGCATAGTTGGCAGAAGTTTTGTGACCGGCACCATTTCTTATCTAGAGATTTGTTTTTTGTCTTGATATCTAGGGAAGTTGTATTTGTGGAAAAAGAAAAAGCCAATGGTTTTGAGGGTATATAGTATGTGAGAAATCTGAGCTTTCATAAGTAATCTCTTGTTAGCACTACCACTATTGTTTTTGTATCTAGCCAATCTCATTTGTAATGGATGGAAGTTGATTTGATATTTTGAAGTCTAGAATTAAAAAATAGAGGAAAATAGACTTACTCCCCATGAACTAACAGATCATTCTTAGATATCCCTCCAATCTACAATTTGTGACATTTGACCCTCTCTAACTTCCATTTCCTTTTAATTGGAACCCCTTCATTAGCGTTTGGCGTTAAAATAAATGGAAAGCTATGCACATGACTTACTTGTGTGCAAAAATTTTACTTTAGATGACCAAATTACCCTTCAACCAAAGAAAAAAAAAATTTAAAAAAAAAGAAGAAAAAGGGTGAAGGGGTACCTAGACTAGTGGTTGTAGGAGTGGTTCAGCCACTTCCAAAGTCTTTTTCTGGTCGTGGTTTGACCAACCTCTTAGGGATCTTGGGGGTGGTTGAAACACTCCCTGGGGGTTGCGGGGGTGATTCTACTACCTCCAAAGTCATCTTTTGGGGTTGTTGAACCACCCTCTCAACCCGAGGGGTGGTGGTTCGGCCACCCCCTTAGGGATTTTATGGGTGGCTGAATCACCCCCCTAAGGCTACGAAGGTGGTGCAGCCACCCCCTAAGTCAATATATATATATTATTTTTGGGAGGGTAGGGGGTACTTCGGCCAACCCCAACGTCGATTTTGGGGTGGCTTGTTTGCCTAAGGGGGTGGTTCATTTTAAAGGACAAATGCGACATTTTAACTCCTATAATCTGGGTATTTTAAATAAAAAAATTTGCACATATGGATCACATGCGGCATTTTCTATCCATGTTAACACTAACGGAGGGTACTTATTGCAAAAAAGAAAAATGGTAGTTGGAGAAGATCAAGTGTCATAAATGGTAGTTTGAAGGATACATGCAAATGAGATGTCAGTTCGAGGAGATAAGTCTATTTTTCCCAAAAAATTAAAAAACAAATGCACATCCTTGATGGTTAGATTGCTGAGATATCCCATCTATTGCATTATGCCAACCTTAGATTTTTATTTTTATTTTCTTTGTAAGTCTTTTTATGCTAAGTTGACCAATTTTGGCCCCATAGGTTGAAGTTCAAAATCTATTGCAGAGAACAGTAGTTTTTGGTAACTCGACTGACCAGGGAGAACTAATTCGGCTAAAATGAATTTTCTGAATAATGTTTTTCTGAATTAATTATTCTAAAGAGTATAATTTAGTATTATGCAAAAAAAGAGATGCTGAAGCTAAAAATTAATTATGCTGATTGAAGTTCAGTTTGCTTTGAATACTACAAAGGCATCATATCATCGTCATTATATTATTGCTATTGATATTATCACTATTAATGTTTTTTTTTTTCAATAAACTTATACTTATGCCATTTGTTTATATAAATAAATATATATTTACATTTCTGCTCATATATTTGCTTTTACTTTTCTTCTTTTTCTTTTGGTAAGTAATTTTTCATTTTAATCCCCTCTTTTTTGGTTTAATTTATTTCTTAGCATTAAATTGTGTTTGATATCAATTTTAAATTTAATTATTGTATATACATGTAGAGGCCATTTTGGTCTTTATGGACAATATATAGAGGTTATCTAGTTCTTTATGGGCATAAAAGACCCATCTATAGAAGGAGATGGGACCATTTTTCAGATTCGTCCCCATTCTCTTCTTCTTCTTCTTCTTTGTCATATCCACAAGTTGTGTAATAAGTATTATGTACACAAAATTGCTGGGTGGGTCTGCATTTGTGTTTGTGATAGTGGATCAGGCGGTGCGTGTGTGTGGTTATGGTGGAGTAGGCGGTGTTAATTTGTGCTTCTTTTCATTGTGATGGGGGCTGAGATTGGCATTGGGAAGGATGGCCAATTGGCGGAGGAAATGATGGCAGAAATAAAGAGGGCAACGAAGTAATGAGATCGGTGGAGGGAGTAGCAAGATTGGCAGCGGAGTCTTTGAGATGTGGGTCGGGGGGGTCATGGTGGTTGGTGGCTATGGTGTTTCGTGTGTCAGAGGAAGATGGGAAAAAGAGAAGGGTGAGGAAACAAAAAAGATGAAGAGTGAGGGAGAAAGAAAAGGAAAAAAACTAGGCAACTGTAAACAGAGAGAACAATGACGGAGAAAGCACAAAAAAAGAAAAGAAAAGTTGGTAACAAGTGAGGTGTGAGTGAATCCTGAAACACTGAATGAAAAATGCAATTGAGAAGCCAGAAGGGCAAAGGTCTCCAGAGATTCTCATTCTGGCTCTTTTGTAGAGGTTAGGGAGAATGAATTTGTAAAATCTAGCATAAACTAGGGTTAAAACACACCAAGGAAAGGAAAAATGCCTTTTCATTCCTAGAAATTTGGTAAATTTTTTTTATTATTTTTTTAATATAGAGATGCCAAACGCCCCAAGTTGAGAATTTGCATGTATTCTTTTGATTATTTCTGGAAGTTTCCCTATATTTAATCTGATAGTAATTATTTTATAATTGATTTGATTTATCTAAAGGTTATTCCTTGGGGTGACCTAGACTCACTGGCCATGCTCCAGAGGCAGCTGGATGTAGACATCCTTGTAACAGGTCATACTCATCAGTTCACGGCTTATAAACATGAGGGAGGTGTCGTTATAAACCCGGGGTCTGCAACGGGTGCCTATAGCAGCATCACCTATGATGTTAACCCTAGCTTTGTGCTCATGGACATCGATGCCCTACGTGTTGTGGTCTACGTTTATGAACTCATTGATGGAGAGGTTAAGGTTGACAAGATCGATTTTAAGAAGACAACCACTGCAAGTCACTCTGCTCATTGAAAACAGCTTCTATTTCAGTATTTTAGACCTTTTTCTTTCTTTCTTTCTTCTTCTTCTTCCTTGGGATTCCTGTAAATCCGGTTGGTTTGTGATATACGGTGATCCTATTGGTTGTGTATGCAAGTGATAGTGGAAACTCTTTACTTTTTTAGGATTGGCCCCAGGATAGAATTGTATGATTTCTCAGAATCTGATAAATTTGTGATCCATTTATGAACAAATGGTGAGGCTTCTTTGTTTTATATGGATTAAACCACAGAAAGTGAAGGTGACTGTATTTGACTCAACTGAACATTTAATGTTTCATGGTCCCCTTGCAAATATTGTTTGAGCATCATTGAAGCAGAACCAAACTTGGTAAAAATTTGTTTAAAAGTTCGAGGTTGATGCTTTCGAAGTCGAATGTCTAATTTGTACTAGTAAGGTTGTTCAGGTGAACACAAGGCAGGGTTTCTTGGAGAGACTTAAGAACTTAAAGAGTATGGTTTTGTTATTACCACTCTTGAATGATTTTGTGTGAAGCTAAGCAATTAGGTATATAGGAGTACATGAGAGGGAGCCAAGGGAGGGCCATATGTTAGTTTAAATAGGAGAGAAAGGAGGAATCACTCCAATTGATCCGCTTCAAAAGTTAACAGGTGTGCAAATTTTAGATCACACTGGGTGCCTTGGTGGCCAAATGGGTCGCTTCCCGGTAAACTCGCCACCTATCTCCTCCATCCGTATTAACAGCGGCAAAGGTCTTCCTGTAATTCCCTTTCCCATTGTATTGCTTTAGGAGAAAAAAAAAAAAGAAAAAAAAGAAAAGGGACCGACTTAGCTATCTAGCTTTGAAATTAAGCACGTGAGCAAGTGCACCAAAAAAGAAAATTGCCCCCCGCCTCCAAAAAAAAAATATTTATCCTTTTCCCAATATAACAATATAGCTTGCAAATTAATGAAATAAAAACTAAGATCAGAAATGACCTCCAAGTCCCACGAGGACATCAAAATCTGTGTAGGACCGTAGGTCATATAAGTATAACGTTACAAGGCAACTAACTCATTCTTTAGTTTAGTAGCTTCAAAGTCACTCCCTTCCTGAAACTGATTGGTAGATAGATTGGTTATTCTATATCCATAAATTAAGACGCAGTTACCAGAAAGAAAACACATACCACTTCTACTTCTTCTTCTTCTTCAAGATGTCTAGCATCACATCCTTTCCTCATCGTTGCGAGGCATGGCAGCCCGAAAACTTCACGGAACCCGACAGTTCTTCACCATATCATGAGTTCTTCATTGAAGTTTTTGCTCAGTTTGAATCAACGGAGGAAGACGGCCAAACAGTCACAAGCCCCACGAAATACGAAAAATTCATCATGCCACGCGACCTTTTGATGATGGGCAGCACATCATGGTCAATGATATCCAACATGCTTTCCCAGATGGACGTGCCCTACAATTTTCAGCCATTCATGATCCAAAAGATCTCGAATTTCGCTCGTGAGCTAGCCCATGGGGCTGACCGCATGTGCCGCAAGACTATTCCAATGGTGGTGGCTCTTACCGTTGCCCTAGGCACGCAAGAAGAGGGACTTTCAGGGGCTTTAAATGCCTGCATGTATACAATGTTGATTCGCGCAAGTAAATCATCGGTTGAGGCATTGGAGAAGGTCAAAGTAGAAGGTTTTCCAACGCGATGCGTGGTATGTTTGGAAGATATTTTGATGGGGTCGGAAGCCACTCGTATGCCTTGCTCGCATGTCTACCATGGAGATTGTATTGTGAATTGGTTGAAGAAGAGTAACCTCTGTCCATTATGCCGGTTTCAGATGCCTGCTGAATGAGCGAAACAAGAAATTTTTTGACCATGCACACTTGTAGGTTCACATAAACACAAAATTTTCATGCTCACAATTTAGCTGAATGCGCTGCTTTAACCAGATTTTTTTTTATTGGATCTTCCTCTCAATAGTGGAAAGATCCTCTGTAACTCCTTATTCTCTTCTCATCTATAAAAAATAAAAAATAAAAAGATCTTCTTTCTTCTTCTTTTTCCCTTTTTTTTCTTTTATTTTTTATTTTTAATTTTGGAAATTATTATTCTATATGTCTTGGTTTTTGGCTGTTGAAAACGTAATATAGCTTGTCCAAGAAACCTTGGCATCGTTAGGTGCGAGGCATACCCATCACCACTTACCGCTGCCTGTCTATGAAAATCTAATTGTGACAGAATTAGTTGAGGTAGAACTATCATACCAGTAAAACATAGTTTTCTGCTCCAGTTTGGAGTTTGGGAGACACTAAAAAATATGGACTTATTTCTAAGGTTCAAAACAGCCCCAGAATGAGAGAGAATACTCTGATCGCGAGGCAGAATGTTCTGATCGCAGTTACGTTCGAATGAGAGTGTGATTGGGACATTATGGAATCGAGAATAATAAGGAAGAAATTGACAATTCCTAATAAGGAAGAAATTGTATGATCCTAGGATTATTATCATTTATGATTTGTAATCTCATTAGGATTAGGAATGTTATTTAATATCAGGAGCTGTCTTATTAGTAATTGGATTAGGTGTCCTAAGGATAGACATATTATTCTCTAGAATTGTCATCGGAGGCCTAAAATTCCTTGAATTACTGTACTATTTTATAAATCCCCTAACTTTGTTTAACAGCTAACTTAATTCACCAGGAAAGCAAAACGGAAGAGCCATGTTTAGATGGGATTGTCAATTTGCATCTTCCTCTTTTCCAAAAACAAAATAAGCAAAAGTTTTAGAGCAATGCTACATCTACGACTTTTTTATAACTTGTTGACACGTGTCATCAGCGTATGATTGGAGTCACATCAATCACTTAAAAAACAAATTAACACCCTCCAATCGTAGGCTAACACGTGTTCACAAGTTATAAAAAAAAATTGTAGAACTAGCAACATGATGAGATAAGATGAGGAAAATGAGAGACGATCAAAGTTCACTATTATTACATTGTATTTCACTTGATTTTTTTAAATCTTTTCTAGTGAGCAGTGAATCTATAAACCATGATATGCTTATAGATCTGTCCTGGATTTACAATCTGCGAAGGGAAATTTGGGTGATTAACAGAGTCAGGGAACCCCTGTGTCTCCAAGCAAAGTGCAGCATGTTCCGAATAACTGAAACCACCTTTCCCTTTCACATTGTGAACCACATTACTGGTGTAAAGCTGCAAACCAGGTGCATTAGTCCACAGCTCCATTTGTCTCCCTGATTTACTTTCATGCACCACCGCCGCCTTCCTCAGGTGAAAATGGCTGCCACTGTCTAGCACATAGTTGATGTCATATCCATTAGGTAGATCCTTCAATCTGCTACCAATCTGGCGGGGTTCAAGGAAATCATATGGTGTTCCTTTGATGGGGACAATTGCTCCGGAGGGGATGAGCTGGTCATTGACCGGAGTAATCTTTGACCCAAAAAGCTGGAGATTGTGTGACAAGATATTGCCACTCGCTTGGCCACCAAGATTCCAATAAGTATGTTGGGCTAAATTCACTGGTGTGGCCTTGTTGAGAGCCTTGGCTTCCATTATTACGGTTAATTTGTTTGTCTCAATCAGCTTGTATGTCACTGAAACTGAAAGATCACCAGGAAAGCCTGCCATGAAGTCAAGACAGATCTCAGAAATGATGAATTCCAAGGGCATATATATATATATATCTTTTTATACTCATACCTCGACACTGCTTGAGTTCGACACACAAACTCTAATTGCTACCCCTACTGACAGGTCATGTTTAATTTTCTTGATAGTATTCTCAGACCAATGCGAGTTTTCATTTTGAATAAAGTAAAAAGAGTACACTAATTAAGATCAATTGAATTTCACCATCTATATTTAAGAAGAGGAGAAAACTATATATACCTTCTTCACCATCAAAACTGTGATAGGTGAATGTTATATGACTATCTGCTCTATAGCTCTCTACAGTCCATACCACATCACTGAATCCTCTGGGGCCACCTGATATTAAACATAAGTAATTATTCCAATAATCAACAATTAATGTAGATCCGAAATAGGATTATCTAGGAAAATGATGAATAATATTACCATGGAGCATGTTCTTTCCGTTATTCGCAGGTAATTTATACTTGATGCCATTCAAAGAGAATTCAGCCCCTCCAATTCTGTTAGCAACACGTCCAACAATGGCTCCAAAGTAGGTTGAATCATTCTGCAAACCTCATTAGAAACTCGATCATTAACGCTAGCAAAATATACACAAGAAACTAATAATTAAATGCAGGCAGAGAGAAAGAAAGAAAGAGAAAGTAAGCTGACGAATTTCACCTTGTACTCCTTAACTGAGTCGAACCCAAGAACAACATCATCTAGTTTCCCTGATAAGAGAAAACAAAAGAAATGAAAAGGATTAATTTATCTGACAAAAAACAAAGAACTTCCATACCCATTTGGTTGTTTCCCTGAAAATAGAAAACAAAAGATATGAAAAGGATTTATCGAACAAAAAACAAAGGAAAATTCATCACTTTTACAATCATACTCTTAAACTTTAAAATGTGTCAATTTAGGGTTACCATCTTTCATAAGTTTGTAATGTCAACTTTCTTGTCTAAATTCATAAGTGAAATTCCTAAAATACCCCTAAAATGCTTATAAAATTACAAAAATATATTGATTTAATAATTAAAAATTAAAAACAAAAATAAAAAAGAAGGGAATATATTGAAAATTTAATTCTGAAACTTCGGAAAGATTATAATCTTAAATTGTCGTTTTTTAAAATTTAAGAGTATGATTACAAAAGTGATGAAATATCGGATGGTAAAAGAGAATTGCTCGGCATTTGTTTCCTCAATCTGGACCATTTTTCCCAAAAACAAAGAACTTTGGCACCCATTTTGTTTTGCATACTGTTTGTCATGTTTTCCACTCTAAGAAAAAAAAAAAAAAGAGTAGAAATCTTGAAAATGAAAAGGCCATAAAGAGATCACAGGCAGGAACAAACCGAATTTATCAGGGAGAATAACAGACATCACAACTGCGCCATAGTTGGTGAGCTTCAAAGAAAAGTTTCCTCTCCTCAGCTCATACACTCCTACTTTTACCTTTGCCTCGGAATCATTAATATTAACAAACAAAAGAGCCAGCAGAAGAAAGAACCCAGACAAAGATAACTTAGCCATATATTGCAAATAAAAAAGATGTCGTTCTAATAATAATTTTATCAACAAAAGCTGGAACCCTCACGTTTAAATGGGCCGGGGAAGAAGAAGGAAATTTGACTTCTAGTAAAAATAGCGGACAAGTTTTCGGATAAGGATCTTAGAAAAGTTCTCTGTTAGCAGAATTCAAGGATAACTATTTGACTATTTTAATACGATAAGAAGATAACGTTAACGATCTAGGTACACGCGCAAGGCTGTCAAAATAGATAATTGACAAAGTTATTGCACTTCTTTGCTGTCTTCCTCTCAGCATTTTCATCTTATGTTTATTTTTGTTAAAAAAACACAAACTAAAAACAAAATAATAGAAAGCTGACATGGACAACAGCAAATGTTGAGTAGCATTTCTCTACGTAATTATATCACAGGTAAAAATAACGTTAGCCAACTAGGTAAATGCGCACGTGCTTGATCTTATGCGCAAATTTTGATGATGGTATTATTCCCGAGTCTAAAATCTTAAAGGAACATGCTGGAATGTACAGAAATAATTATCTGTAATATGTGTAATAATAGTGAATAAAAAAAGGTTAGGTTTAACATGTTATATTTAGCAGGTTTTACATTCTTCCTTGCAGCTGCCATGTGTGGTTTTGTGTTTTTAATGAGTTCTTTGGTTCACAGGGAAAGATCTGAAAACTTAAAGACAGCTAGCTAGCATGCTGGCCATTACAGGATTAGTATTGTGTTTGTTTTAACTCTTGTTTCTTACGCGTCTAATATAAGAAATGATATGGGAATGGAAGATATGAGCTTTGAATTTAATGTAATTGATCTGATATTATGTTAAATTATTATTTGTCCCAAAAGTTTAAACTAACAAAAAATTGTGAACTTAATTATTTTGATTAATATTCTAACAAATGGGTCTCTACTAGTTGTCATTGCTCACATGGGAAGCAATTCTTACAATTCTTTCATCACTTATTGTTGAGGCAAAATTTCGGCCACTGGTGTTAAATCACCACTTGTCCCAAAAGCTTAAACTGATAGGAAGAGGTAAATTTAATCACTTAATCAATACTTTCACACTCCCCCTCACGTGTGGACTCAAACTCCCTTTTAATAGGTGAGGCCCAACACGTGAAATATTTAATGAAATGGGGTGAGATGATGGAGTTAAGGTTCGAACTCAAGACCTTTGGCTCTGATACCATGTTGAAATTTGTGGGCCTAACTTATTCCATAAAACCGGCTTGATAAGAGAGGATTGCTCACTCTTATAAACATGCCCAAAATCTTGTCCACATGCGTTCCTCAACACCCTCCCTCACGTGCAGGCCAGTATTTTTTCTGGTCCTTGTCACGGGGTAAGTAGTACGGGCCCATTTGTCCTTGTGGTAGGCTCTGATTGTGAAATGTGGGCCTAACTCAACTCCAAAAGACGCCTTAAGGAGTGAGGGATGCCACAACCTTATAAGGAGCACATTGACTAATTTCTCTAGCAATGTGGGACTTCCAACACGCCCCCTCACGTGTGGCGGGAGGACATCCAAGCCTACATGTGGAAACGGGTAACGGTGGGGCCACAAACTAGAAACATTGCTTTGATACCATATTAGAATTCAATGTGTGAAATGTGGGCCTAACTCAACTCCAAAAGACGCCTTGAGGAGTGAGGGATGCCACAACCTTATAAGGAGACATTGACTAGTTTCTCTAACAATGTGGGAACTTCCAACACGCCCCCTCATATGTGGCGGGAGGACATCCAACCAACACGTGGAAACGGGTAACGGTGGGGCTACAAACTAGGAACCTTGCTCTGATACCATGTTAAATCACCACTTGTCCCAAAAGCTTAAGCTGATAGGAAGAGGTAAATTTAATCACTTAATCAATACTTTCACAACTGGACTGGCGACGAGCTCTTGCAAATCGATGTAAAAGTCATTGGAAACCAAGGACTGGAGGAACCTTCGATAGTTAAATCCACATGGCGTTTTAGGGAGAAAACCGAATGGAGAGAATGGGGAAGAGAGAATGTACGTATCTATTTTTAGGGTAGTAAGACATTTTAATTGAATAAGATGTGACCCTCTTTAAGACTTTTCTTGATCTTCTCTCAGCATTTAATCACATTTTATGCGTGATTACGATACTCGTGGCAAAAGTTATGCAAGTTTTATTATCATATGCCCAATCAGTGCTGATTCTTCCATTAGGGTAATTAGGCAGTCGCCTAATACCTCCAAGAAAATAAGGCCCTCAAATAATAATAGTATAATTAGAGTAATGATATACCACATCCTGGTGTGAATGAACAGTTATTTACACTAGATACGTGGCAGTCAGCTACCATTAGAAGAAAAAAAAAAAATAAAAAATTTCCTGCGTTGTGAATGATTGTTCATTCACACCGGGGCTGAAGAGTATCATTAGCGGTATAATTAAGGCTTAAAAAGGGCCCGTCTCATTCAATTAAAATCTCTCTATAGCAACATTGAGTGTACAATGTTATATTGAATACTTGGCAACAAAGTGATTTAATGCTCTCTAATTAGGAATAAGATCCTATTCATTTCATTTGAAATGGAGAGTATCTAGTTAGTGTAAACTTAGGGATATAATTGTCATTTGAAATGAAGAGTATTCAGTTTTAGACAATTCTATTCATAAGTTTACACTTACTAGATACTCTCAATTTCAAATGAAATGGAAATGATCATTTATCCTCTAATTAAGGTTAAAAGATGGAACAAATTAAATGCCGGGAGAAGATCATGAAAAGTCTGAAAAGTCTTAAAGAAGGTCTTACTCAATCAATTAGGGAAAAAAAAAATTCTTACTCAATTAGAAATCTCTTCATAATTTTTTCTTTTTTCTCCCGCTAAAGTCTCATTCAAAATTGAATTCTTCTCTAGTTTCATGACCTTTTGCCTTGAATACAGTTCAAGTCTTTGAACCAGTCATTGAATATCTGTTATAGTTGCTTTTGCATAAAGAAATTTTTCAAAATTAAAATTAATAAATCTTGAAAAAGCATGAAGAATGATTTTAAATAAGAAAGTATAATATAAAAATTAGGGTAAATGTATAATAAATCCTTGGATAAGAACGCCATATTTTTTTACTCTCTCACTTTTTAATTTTGGAAATAAGGTCCTTCAGTATTCGCGTTTTTCAAATTAATCTCTTCATCAATTTGCCATCTCGAAAATATTTGGGTTGTTAGTCACTTGACCCAAAATGATGCCGTTTTCGATTTAAAATTTTTTTCTACTAATAATAATTTTTTTTTTAAAAAAAAAATATGGGGTAGCTCGGCAGCCACCCCCTGGTTGGGGGTGGCCTATGAACCACCCAGAAGTGGCGTGCGCCACTTCCAACCTCCTCTAGGTGCTCGAGGCACCCCCAGGGGTTGCGGGTGGCTCGCGAGCCACCACCATGCGTTCGGGGTGGCCGCGGGCCACCCTCGACCCTTGGGGGGTGCCACCCAACCCCGGGGGTGGCTCGTGCCACCCCATGCGTTACGGGTGGCTGCGAGCACCTCCAACTTCATGGGGTGGTTGCTGAGCACCCCTTATTTTTTTTTTCTTTTTTCTTTTTTTAAATATCATTAGGTAAAAAAAATTATATTAGTAAGAAAAACATTTTAAATCGAAAACAGCATCGTTTTGGGTAAAGTGACTAACGACCCTAATATTTTTGAGACGGAAACTGATAGAGGGATTAATTTGAAAAGCACGAATATTAAAAGCCTTATCTCCAAAATTAAAAAGTGAGGAAGTAAAAAAATATGGCGCTCTTACCCAAGAATTTATTATACATTTACCCTAAAATTAACATATATATTAGTTAATTAATATATTAAATATAAGAAAATGCCTCACTTAAATTTGTTGCTTAGGCTTGAAAACCTATCAAGTCGCCCTGTGCGCAACATTGCCCTAAGAGTAATGATACATATATTAATCACATGTCCACCAAAAATTGATGTAGTTTTTTAAAATCACTAATAAATTTGTGATAAATCGTTATTAATTTTTGATCTAATGATAATTTTAAAAGTCATATTAATTTTGGGTAAATATAAAATAGACATAAAATTAACATATATTATTATTCTTACCGTAATTATGCTTTCTAATGATTTCTATTATTCTTGTACTGATTTTTTTGTTAAGATATTCTAGCACCATTAATTTAGAATATGAGAATCTGACAGCTCAACATTTGTTGACCCTCCTGCATCACTCATCCAGCAATGTGATCCTTTCCTTTTGGGTGTGTTTGGCAAAGGAGGGGATTGAAGGTTAGGGGATTGTTGACTTTTGATGTGATATAAGGATTGAGCTTACGTGCTGTATAAAAAACTACAGCACGTAAGCTGTAGAAAAATGTAGGGTTTAGATGTATTTTAATTTTTTTGCAAAAAATTTGATCCCTCCATTTTTTTACAACTTACTTGTTGACTTTTTTTCTACATTTTTGCAAAAAATGTAGGGTTTGGATGCATTTTAAAAAACTACAGCACGTAAGCTGTAGAAAAATGTAGGGTTTGGATGCATTTTAATTTTTTTGCAAAAAATTTGATCCCTCCATTTTTTTACAACTTACGTGCTGTAGTTTTTTCTACAGCACGTAAGCTAAATTCGTGATATAAAATAGAAGGAATGTTGTAAAATTTTTTGTATTAGAAAGTAAAAAAAAAAAAATTTTAGTGAGCATTTTATTTGAATGGTAATAAAAAATATTTGATATGATATAAAAAGTAAAAAAAGTTAGTAAAAAGTAGTTGATGTAATACAAAAATTGGAATAGTTTTTTTTTAAAAAAAAAATCAAAGTCTTGCTACAGGACAATCCCCTCCCTTGCCAAACGTTTTTTCTTCTTTGGATATTTAGATGAGCAAAAAACACACGCAATCATGCGTTATAGCTGTTATAGCACACTACGAAAGCTCGGATTCAACTAGCAAAAAGTAAGTCGTTACACGAGTTCTGCAAAGAAAATAAAAAAAGAAAGGAAAAGTCAAAGAAAGCAATGAGCTAATAATGAAAAAGACTATTTGGCTGGGTTATCAGCTAGGCTCCAAATAGATATAACAATGCTAAACCAGTTAGAGAATAGAGTGAAATTACTTATTCAAAAAAAAAAACATAGTTGCCTTTAAAAATGATAAGACTTTTATTACTTTCTGTAAAGAACGTCTGTATACAAATATCTAAACTAAGTTCCTCAAGAGAAAAGGAAAATAGAAAAACAAATATACGATGATATGGTAACAACAACATAATCAGCTGCATGCCAATCCATACAGGAAGCCTACTATTAATACAAATTCAGAGATCCAAGTAATATGCAATTATCGATGAACAAATCGGACGGTCATGAGAACACGTTGAATGCCTGCGCCCCACGGGCAACCTTGATGAAAACATCCTCCAATGTGGTGTCAGCCAGACCCCATGCAAAAACTGTGAACCTGCTTTTTGCATTCTCGACTGCATGGAATACATCAGCAATTCTGATCTCATGTTTAGGCAGCTCAAACTTCTGGGTTCCAGATAAGTGGTATATCTTGTTAGCATTTGGGGAGAGATGCCGCACCAGGTTCTCTACATCTTCCTCGTGATCCGAAGACGTTGTCATAGTAAACACATAAGATCCTCCATATCTACCTTTAAGCTATCAAACACCATTGGAATACCAAAGTGTTACTGAAATATCATCTACTTCAAATTTGGCTGAAATTGCTAAAAACTAGCTCTGAAGAAAATTTCAACTAGAAATCAACTAAATTTTATATGAAATTGCGTTAGTACAGTGCAAATAGCTTTGGTTTGAAAATTAGACAACACTTTCACTCACCCACGTGCAATACTAGTTTAAATGATTTAACAAATCACCTTCATTCAATTAGAAAATGCTGAATAATGAAGACCTTATGCATATTGTAAAGGAAGTTGTGCATTTTTTTATTTTTTTTGAGCTTAGAAAAGTAGATATTAATTTTTTCACACTAGCTATTTTACTTCCCATTGTTGTTCTGCATACAAAGGAACATTCAGAAAAACAAACATATATAGTTGTGTTTCATGTTCCTTTCTTTAGGGGGGCTGCTGCATCCAAATCCTTGTCCCTCGTTAAAACAAAGAATTTTGTCCATTTATACAAATCATTGGAAAATGCTCCACCAAAAATCGTTTGATGGGAAAAAAAGAAAAAGAAAAAGAAAAAGCAATGCATAGAGCACACCTGCAGGGAAGGAGGTGCACAAGATATAGCCATGGTGGAGTTATCCAATTTGATACAGTAACTGTTCAAATATATTAATATTTATTCCTCATGTGCATTATGTTCATGAAATAAGCATGGTAGAGCTGTTTCGTGTCGCTTTCAGAAAGATTTCTTTTTCCCTTAATAGTGAGGATTTTAAAAGAAAATCTAACGTTTACGTTTATAGGATTCAGACGAGAATATCTGAACTAGGCAATACATTTCGTATTTAACTTTTTGGCAACATCCTAAAATTTTTATGCACCACTCTTTTAACAAGAAAAGAGAAAGGCCGCATGAATTATGCAAAGAAAGCCCTTTTTTTTGGGGGTGGGGGGAATCTCCGTGTGCATGTCGGAGGATATAAATAAGATGAAGAGTACTTGAAATGGAGCCAATATAATATGAAGGATATAATATTAAAGTTAAGATACCTCTTTAGGATTTCCTATGCACTGCAAGCTGCCATCTACAAAAATTCCTAATCGATCACACAAAACCTCTGCCTCTTCCATGGAATGTGCTGAAAATACAAAAACAATTTTTATCAGTAAATTAATGAGGTAAAAAGTGCCGTTATGCTGTTCTCTCATAAGAAAATGTGCAGAATTTAACATGTAGGATCGGAAGATTTAGTGAGACTAGATGCCTCCGAAAAAATGCCATATATAATAGGTTACTTCTATCTATAACACTGCAGTTATGAGTTTCTGGTGATTCAAATTCTACAATTACATACAGAACGAGTAACACTACAGTTATGAGTTTCTGGTGATTCAATTCTACAATTACGTACAAAGAGAATGAGAGAGAGAGAGTGTGTTTACTGGTGAGAATGATTGCCCGATCTTGCTTTGCACGCTTCACAACATTCCATAAATTGTTTCTTGAAGCTGGATCTAAGCCAGTACTGGGCTCATCCATGTAAACAACCTTGAAAATTTTCCAAGAATTAGACCACAAGTAGAACAGAGCTTCCCTATCCAAAAAAATTCTCATATGGCGAAGTAAATTGAACAGAGATGAAAACATACTTTGGGATCACCAATCAATGAAATCGCAACACTAAGCCTCCTCTTCATACCTCCACTATATTTCCCAGCTTGTTTGTCAGCAACCCCTCCGTTAAAAAGGTTGACACTCTTTAGAGATTCTTCCACTGCCTGCAGCAACAAAATAGCAGTAGAAAATAGGAAGTCAAGAGTTCTGCAGAAAGGGCTACAAAACTTGAGGGTTGCTCATTCTGCTCCTAAATGATCTTTTTAAGGATAATAATCAAAACTACAACTTATAAACTAGTTTCAATGATGATTTATTGCATCAAATGTTTATTTCTTGATTTTCTAAAAACAAAAAACAACAAGGGCATCCTAAATTTTCTTTGCGAGTTTCAATTTCTCTCAAATACTAATGAACCCTCGCATGACAACATCGAATCGAACAAAACATCTACTTACTTGTGTTAAGGCAGAACCTTTGAGGTTCTTTAGTCTACCATAAAATAGTAAGTGCTCCCTTCCTGTTAGAGTTTCCCAGAGCAGGCTAAAATTGTCAAAGAAAAAATATGTTAGGAATTTTACATTAAAAAAAGAGAAAAGAGAGACAAAAAAGAAAGAGAATTGCTTTCTTGACGTGGAGGAAACTAGCTTACTCATGTTGTGGGCATACACCCATGCTGGTATATATTCCCTCCATATGAGTCCGTATATCCAGACCATCAACATATGCTGTGCCAGAGGTTGGCTTTGTAAGACCGATCATCTGTTAATGGACACATGTAGACTCTTGAATAACTTAGAAAGAAGAAGAAAATGTGTTACTAATATAGCAAGAAAATATGCCAAAACACGAAGATTAACCACTTAACCCTGTTTAACAGACCTTCACAATGAAGACTGGAAGGATGTTAGAGAGAAGCAAAAGTAAGGCAAGGGCAACCAATTAAAGATCACTAATTTATTAAAATAAGTGACCAAATCACTGCAAAGCTTTAAACATTTGATGGATAGGATGAAATGAACTGCATGCTTAAAAACGAAAATTTTCAAAGCATTTTCCTATTTTTCCCCATATGTTAGGGACCAATATGGAGCTCTGGTGATCCCACTTACAAGAAAACATGAAGAAACTTTTTTGAGCATTGTGTATATAATTTGAAGAGCAAAAGATCATTTTTTACTGACCATACTAATAAAAGTAGTCTTGCCAGCTCCGTTGGGGCCAAGCATACCAAAGCACTCCCCTTGAGGCAAGGCAAGAGATAAACCTCTCACTGCAAATTTTGCTGGGTTTCCATCCTTTCCTGGATACACTTTTTTGAGGTTGTCAACCATGATGGCATGACTTGAGTTTGGTTCGAGTAGCAGCTGGTCGACCTTCTCCCTCTACAGGAAAAAAAAAAATGTGAAAATTATTAATATTGTGTAGTTAAGCCCACATCAATTTCAGAAACATTAAAATCATAACAACTTGGAAGACATAAGAGAGGTAAACCACCTCTTGATTGACATCAGGTTTATCCATCTGAACAAAAACCTTAGATCCCTGCCGTTGCAAACTAGGCTTCCGAAAAGATTGAGGTTTCTTTCGAAAGTTTTGCAAGAAAAATAGAGGACTTTTTGCACTTCCTGATGACACAACTCGATCTATATAATATGCAACAAAAAGCACCACCAACCACTCAACAACCATGATAATCAAGACCTCTTTCATCCCATTCATGCTATTACTCAAGTCTCCCCACTGCATTCCATGAGTTCCCAAATAGTTTCCTGTGAAGGAAGCTTCTGAAAACTCATATAACCCACGATATAGAGAGAAGCCAGGATATAACTCCATCACAATGATCCACCCTCCTACAATGAAAAATAAGTTTTACAATGAGTAGACAAGATAGAAAAAAAAACATGGTCACAAGAAAGCATCAAATACGGCTTTTAAGGTGCCAACAGGTTGACAAATAGATACTACAACCAACATTTGGCCAGTGGCTTACAGGAAACTACTACAATTGATTGGATGATCATATCCTCCACTCCTTAAGATAAATCTGAAAAGAACTATCTTGTCAGCTGTGGTCATCTACATATGGACTACATCATACACAAAAACCATCCTAAATTTTCCTCATCTTGGATGGCATAGGTTTTAACCAGTTATACCAACTCCACCTAATTCTTTATTACATAACTTGTGAGGGTAACAATTAAGAATAAAACCTTTTGGGGTTTAAGTAAAAAATTCTAGGAGAAAAGACCAATTGCAAATCAGCAGGACAATGGCAGTGAAGCCTTTCAAAAAATGTGGGACATGAATCTAGGATTTGAGTTCATTACATCAAAGGCAACCCCCCCCCCCCCCCGCGGGCGGGGGGCAAAAAATAATAATAAATAAATAAATAAAATAAAATAAAAAGTTTTCCATTTAATTGTTAGAAGATTGATGCTGCACATATATAACCCTTAAAAAGGCATGCATCCATATGCAAAATACAGTAAAACTTTTTTTTATCAGTGTATGTGACAGGGACCAGGCTCTGGCAACACATACTTGTGTTGGCCAGTATCATCCTGCCTTGGATTGATTATGCTTGGAGAGGGCAGGGTCAGCATGGCACCCTGTTGAAAAGCTTCTTTGCCACCATCAATTTCCCTCAAGTCTAAATAAAATCGACACTGCTTGGGTAGGGCTAAACAGGCTTTCCTTTTTTCTTTTTTCTTTTTTGCATAGAATTGAGTTTAGCTTCGTCGAAAAGCCACCCAATTGAAAAATAATCCCATCCAAACATAGTTCTTGTTGAATCTTATAAAAATAAAGTATGTCTAAAAACCCTCATAACCAACATGACAAATAATCTATTTCAAAAATTTACCACTTACTCGGGAACGATGTATCTTCAACAAAGAATTGGAAAAGAAAGCCTCCTAAAAGCCCAGTTCCGAAGACGCATATGTAGCCAATAACTGTTGTCATAAATATTCAATCATGACATGAATGTCAGCTCACAATCCTTTACAGAAAAGCAAAATTTCACCCAATATAAAAAGTAAAATCAAATAACTATGACCAAACCTGCAGCAGTCTTCACATTTGAAAACATTGCAGCCACAAGAAAGGCCAGCGAAATTTGCAAGTTTATATAGATGAAATAAAACACAAATTGGATGCTGTAGTCATTTGTTGTGAAGAATTTTAAACCTGCCGCAAAGTGAACTGCATTAATGAACTTGAACCAGGGTCAAAACAAGAAGCAGTTAACTGGATGTATTAGGTAGATTACCTATGACTGACCCAAATATCACAAAAGATAGCATGTAGATCAAAGATATGAGAAGAAAATAAGCATAAGAAATCATCCAGTAAGGCCCATCACCAAGCCCATGCATTTTCATCATTATTCTCAATTTCTGTTGTTTCTCATAAACCAATGATGTCAAAATGACCTACATCAAAAAGAAGAGTGATTAGCAAAAAGATAACTCATAAGAATAAAAACAAATGTATAATATTCATATTATACAATAATCTGATATTAGACATAATCATTGAACTTGGCTCTCAGAACACTTCAAAATTCAGCTAGCGATCATTTTCCCCCAATTGGGTTAACACAGTTGCAGCCATCACTCATCTCTGATCCTAGGGTACAAGGAAGTCATACAATTAAACCATAATAGAGGTATGTCAACAATACAAAGAAGTTGATATAGAAGTCAAACTTCAGGAAATTATGACACATTTAAGAAATTATACTTAAATGAATCTTGTGTTCCCAACAAATTAAGGAATTGCCTGACCAAACTAGAGCCATGTCATTTCAAGATAGGAGTTGAAGACATCACCCATTTGTAAACATTTTTTAATGCATACATCGAGTTTTTCTTTCTAACAAAGATAAATTGTACTTTCATTTCACTTCTGCTAAGTTATTTAATGTGAAAATTAATTAGGCACCTCTGTCATGCCATGACTAGAAAGTCCAAATAATAGCTTAATACTCAACAAAAAAGACATCACAAAATTTATCTTAAAATTTCTTAAGCATTTTTCGGATCATGGCATTATGATTAGTTGAAAAAATTATATAGCTATTTGTAAATGTTTACTCATGCAGCCAAAAAGATGATCAACTGGGTAATAGGTGTCATGATTTTAACAAAATTTGCAACAACATAAAGCCTTAAATACTTATAAAAAATGCAAACAACCCTAGGACAATGAAGAACACTTGACATACTTACAGGGAATAGCTGTAGAATGACCCACGTAAAGAAGAGTGTACCAAGAAGAGAGGACAAATCCAGCCTGACTTTTGTTTCAGGTTTGGGCATTTCTTTGACAAACTCAAATATCATTTTTGTACCAGGCCCTTGCGAAAACTGAAGGTAGGCATTGGATGCCTGTAAATGTATGCATTGAAAATGTTCAGTGGTTGGTCATAGTTTGTCATTTGATGCAGCTAACTTAACAACAACCCCCCCCAAAAAAAAAAAGCATATTGATGCTGAAAATAAACATATCATAATTTTTAAGCATATTGACGCTGAAAATAAACATATCTTAATTTTTAATTAAGCCCAGATCTTTTATGGGATTACATAAACCAAGATCCAAGGTATATCAGGTAATAAACATATTTAAGAATAGCATAATGGAACAGAAACTCCCTAACAAAGACGTCAAACAATTGTGAAACTACCATTATACTTCATTTTGAAGCCCAATTGTAATGGTAGTGATACCCTTAGGGACAATCTTCAGATGATATGACCAAACAAATTCCTGAAAAGAGCCAAATTAAGCCACTCAAATGGTTCAAGAAAGTCAAACATCCAAGAAGGCTTGGCAGCCCATTCGGTGGACAATATATGGCATGTCTTAGCATGAACACATTCAAGAGTGCAGGCTCCATAACAATAGGACGAAAACAGCCCAAAACAACTATTGCAAACAAGATAGTTCCCAGTTGGAGATACATTTGGATACACATTCCCTTATAGGAGTGGGAAGATGACTACCTTCCCTTAATTGTAAAATGGTGAGACATGTTCATTCTGTTACTAAAAAAGCAAGCAATTAGTCAGCTATAGGGAAAGCCATAATTGAACTCAAAAAGTATCTCCCATTTTTTGCCTTGTCAATGTTCCTACACTTCTAATTGCTAAGCAAAACCTACTTCCTTAAACTAAGTGTTTACTCACAGTAGCTAATAGCATGAGAACTGTTACTTCTCATTGCATCTGAGGACCAATATGATATGTCACTTTAAAAAGACACCCAAGCGAATTTTTCATTTAATAGCTGACCTAGATGGAACAAAATATGTAATCTCCCTTTGGATAAAAATCTAAATAAAATGGAAAGAGAATACATGAAGGCATATAAATGGAAGTGGAACAAACTGCACTAGAATGCTTGAATTTCGGACCGTAAACATCTAGAAATGAGATAGGAGACTGTGGGTTCAGCAAGCAGATTCCAACTCTGGGATGGATTCCCATTAAGTTGTCAATCTTTCTTCTACCCCCTTGATTTGTAACTAACATGGAGGCCATTCTTTAGTATCTGCAGATTTTATTGTTCAACAACCATTCACGCAAGATACAAATGTGAATGTCATGCACAAAGTTTCTACGAGTAAAGCAAAACATGTGAAAAATAAATATGTATATTAGTTATTTGATACCCAAACAAGTTTATAAGTTCTATGTATTTACCAGATTCACCAAACGTGGAACACGCGTCAATGCAATTGCTGCTTGGCCTGAATCATTCTTATAGGTTGAATTGTACCATATGTTCACATTAAAACTATTCCCATTTGAGTTCAAGAAATCATAAGCTGTGAAAAAAATAAAGCCATAAGTATTGTTCCCTACATGATACTACTCCAACCACATCAAAATATTCAGTCAAAGATGTCAAGTAGACCAACCTGCAGTGATTTCATTAATCTTCCTCTCCAAATTCCCTTTTCGGTAACCTTTATATAGCTCATCATTAATCTCAGAAGAATTATTGCACCACAAATGTAAACCTTGGACGCAACGGACCACTAGATTCAAGAAAAACAGAATAAATAAAACTTATCTTAGATTACAATATCAATTAAAGTGCTAAAGAATAAAAGGAGATGCAGACTTTGTACACGGGAAGTATACAGAAGGTAGGCCAAATAGGAATAAAGGAAAAGAAATTAAAAGGTAAAAATAACAAAGATTTAGAATCTTCAATGTAAACGGTTTAATGTAGCATTTGAGAAGGAGTACAAATCAAGTTGAGAATGTAATATTAACGACACCAAAGTTACCATGGTGCCATGGTGCACATGCAGTTCAATCAACATTAAAAGTCCCAATTGTAGGATTCTGACATCTTATATAAACCATGCTTGTCTGTCAATTAAATTATGAGCTCTAATTTGAGAGCTTTCCTGAACTTTACTGTCCATCAATTAGTTTTTCTAGCATAATACAATACAATATACAGATACTTAAGCTTGACCAAGAAATGTAACCTAGTAGTTGTTCCGAGTGTAGCTGTTGGTGGGAGTCTAAGCTGGACAAAACTGATTAGTGGCTACTCACAGCTGGGTTTATAAATTGTGCTTTTTCTTGTGTGAAATTTTAGGTGTGTGTAAACCCTTGCTAGTGCATAAAGTTTCATAATCGGTGCCTTAGATGGTTTGCATGTGGTGCCCAAGTTCTCAGTATGGTGTTTGTTAGTTTGTACCTGGTCATCATGGGTGGTGGCACTTGCGACATATGTTTATTACTAGCAATTTAAGCACTTTCAATTCCTCAATTCGAAGTGCTTGCTTAGTTAGTATGGGAGATGGTCTTTTACCCTATAATTGTGATTGTTATAAGATGTGTTTGCAACCATTCTAAAGACCCGCTCATGTTCCTCAATATATTATCTCGGATCCTTAACGCTTACTGGAGATTGTTTTGTTTCTGTTAGAAGGACAGGACTAGAAGGTTCTAGGCTTGTAGGTGTCCCCACCAGCTGTCCCTGGTGACGTGTCCCATTAGCTGTCAATTCATGAGTTGTATTGTCCTATTTATTTGAATGAATGAATGCAAAAGAGAGAACCACCCCTAATTTCTCTTTCATTTTGCCTATTCCCATCATAACAACAGCTTCGATCTTTGATGAGGAGCATCACAAAATACAATGGTCCCTCTTTTGGTAATCTCTTCTATTTGGCATGTGCAAGGCACAGTCTTGTTCAAAGTTCACATCCAGAACCTGCATGTAGGAGTGTGATACAAATTTGGCCCATATCTTTTTAACTATTTCGATTTGCCAATATAAGCACCAATATTTGGATGAAGAAAACACAGCCCCATCAAATACAAAACAAATGTGTCTATAGTCATGTTAACTCTGTTTCAAGAAGTCATTAGCACATCAAGTGACCAATATATCTGAACACAATACTAGTAAAAAAGGTGTATAAATATAGGGTACATCATAAAAAGGATTTAATAGAATCATAAGGACACTTTGTACCCTAGTTTTTAAAAGGTTGATAAAACTGAATGGCTAATGGGGGGTGGCTCCCTTCTTTTATGTTGTTTTTCACATAATATTTGTTATATTAAGTGCAATCAACGTGTGTGTAATTATTTATTTTCATCACAGATTGCCTTTTTTTTTTTTGATAAACAACAAAGATTGCATGAAGGACTGTACTTTGCTAACTTGAATGAAATAAAGATATTAAACTTCTATACACGCACACACACACACAAGTGGCACACTATCTTGCTTCTCCATTGTGCTCATGCCCTATATGCTCAAGAATTAATGTGTCAGCATGAACTTTCATGTCAGACTTTATGCCTGTAGGTCCATTCAATAAAAAACGTGCACCTTATATTTTCTGGAGAGAAACAAGAATTTATTGAGGAATAAGGGATGTATACCTTCTTGCAGCGGAATGGATGATTGCTGAAAGGAAACAGAAAATGTAGAGTTTGATGAGCACTGACTTTGCACATTATAGATGGGTTCACCCGAAACAAAAGCAGGATCAAGAAAATTGGTTGTCTGAGGATATGAAGCCGAACCCTGAAACATTTTGAAGAAGACAATTAGCAGCATACATGGAAACAATTATCAAGAGAAAGAAAGCAACACAATAATACTATATGATAATACTGCTCATAACGAAGTCAGCGAAAGCAAAGAAGACTAGAAACAACTTACCGAAACATTAGTGGCTAAGCTATCAACTACGTCAGAGACATTCAGAGTGAAAGAACTCGTGATCATATTTCCAGCCAAAACTAAATATACAAAGATTAAGGTCAATACAAACAAAATATTGATAATCCCAGGAATGAGACAACCAAAATTAAAATGTTAACAAACAGAAGCGAGAGAGAGAGAGAGAAGATACTTTCTCCAAGAGACTGATTATTCCCAGTGAAAAGGAAAGTCGCCGGACAGGACCCTGAACTCCTGCATGACTCATTTGGCAAGTCTGTAAATGGAAAAAAATCAGTTCTCACTGCACGATATTCAGGAGCTGGTATTTGTAACAGAGGAGGCCATTCTGGAGGGTTAGGTATTTGACAAGTTCCTGCTTGGTCCAAATCTGAGTATTGTAACCCACAAACTTTCACACATTGTCCATCTCCCTTTGTATCAATACAAGCACAGCCACAATTATTTGAAGGCTTATCCAATTGACTATTGATAAATGCTTGAAGGAGAACAAGCAATAAACAAATGATAAAAGGGAAAGCGATCAGCCGAATATTTGTCTTCATATTTCGTCTCTGCAAAAAAAAAAAAGAAGGATAATAACAATATCATCGGACAGAGTCACAGTATGCTTTTAAAACTCACGAAGAAATGTTCTCAATATGAAGTTGTTTAGTGTAAACTATAAAAGCCCACCGAGAAGCACGCAAACATATGGACAGTTGAACTGTTGTTGCTTTCTAATAACAAATATAACCAAAATAAATAAGTTAAACAAATCGAAGCCCATGCCTTTTAGAAACCCAGTAAAAAAATCAAGTTTAAGAAATAAGCAAGCCGATTTCATTTGAAAGCCGATAAATTCAATAAAAAATAAAAAATAAAATTCATTTGAAAGACAACCATCAAAGGGACCAATATATCCACCAAAATAAACGATGTTCATATAATCAAATACAACCCACAAAGCAAAACAACCAAAAGATAGATATGCCAAAAGATAATTAACAAAAGAGAGAAACAAGCATAGAATCACCACCCAGAATAGTCAATCATTTTCATTTCTTTCCAAATTCTTAGAACTATTCTCAGGACTCGGGGAAAGAAGAGAGATACCTGGTAGGTGACGTTCTTTCTGAACAGAGCATTAGCCTGGGTCCAGAAGCTGGCAGGACCAGCTGATGGGTCCGCCATTGAAGCTGAAGCAAAGGAATTTCACGCCACAGAGAAATTCGACCGTTTACAAACCTTCCTCTCGTGTAACGGAAATTCAAAACCCCCGCCAAAGATTGGTAGGAAGCTCTTTTGAGATTGTCGGGTTTTTCTCTTTTGCTCTGCCCGAGAACTTTGAGCGTTTAAATTCTTCTGAATTTGAAGCGTATATATGCGTTTCGTCGCACAGAGGTAACTACCAGGTTTAGCCCTAAATGACCAAGTTGTCCCCAGTCTTTGATTTATTTTCGGAAATGGTTTTGAATTCGGCTCCACTGCGACATGTTTCTCTACCGAAACTACCCTTCACTAAATGACCATGCTGCCCTTCACGCGTTTTGACTCTTTGTGAAGCTCAGGGTGCCGTGGCCCATAGATGCCACTGACTGCTGAGATTGTTTTTGAAGTAAGGAATATTTTCGAGGAAATTACTGAAATTCACGAAAAAATATAGTTTTTTATTTTTAAAATTAAAAATAGATTTTTATCGAAACCATTAGAAAATAATTTAAAATAAAAAAACACTTCAAATATAAACCCACAAAAAAAAACATTTCTCACATTCATATCACATCAAAACACTTTTTTCAATTAAAATTAAAAATGCTTAGAAAAAAAACTAAAATTAAAAAAAAAACAAAACAAAACAAAACAAAAAAACTTTTTAAAATCATTATCAAACCATTGGAAGCATATTAACTTTTCTTTACGAACACAATAAGGAAAAAAGAGTGAGACTGTTTTTACAGTTTCTTTTTATTTACTTACGATAATGTACTCTAAAAGAAAATTAATGGATCCATATGACTAACCTCTGGTTATTATGTTTAATATTAATTTTAAAACGAAAGAAAAACTACTTTAGATCCTTCAATTTTTTAGATTTCACATTTAATTTTTTTCAAAACCTCTCTCTCTTAGATTTTTTTTAAAAAAAATTATTTTGTTTCTCTAGGGTTTGTCCTACTCCCATACCTCAGCCAATTAAAGAGTATAGTTTCTAAAAAAAAAAAAGAAGAGCTATTGGGGGGGAAAAAAAAAAAGTGCAGTCACTGTAATGTTGCCTGCAATGTGGTAGTGTAAGTAACAATTATTATCAAAGAATAATTGGCAATGCCACGTCAATAAAATGNTCTCTCTCTTAGATTTTTTTTAAAAAATTATTTTGTTTCTCTAGGGTTTGTCCTACTCCCATACCATCAGCCAATTAAAGAGTATAGTTTCATAAAAAAAAAAAGAGAGCTATTGGGGGGAAAAAAAAAAGTGCAGTCACTGTAATGTTGCCTGCAATGTGGTAGTGTAAGTAACAATTATTATCAAAGAATAATTGGCAATGCCACGTCAATAAAATGAAATTTTTAGCATTTCTCGTGTAAGCAAATGAAAGAGAGAAGTTAACATAACATAGTTCTGAAGCATAATCCGATTATGATATATTATGGGTTTTTTTTTTCTTTCTCCTGGGTGTGGTTCTTTTTTTTTGTTTTATTTTTTTGTTTTTTGTTTTTTCTAATTTTTCTGTGTTTTATACACGAGAGAGAGAGAAGTTTGTAGCCCTAACTCACGTGGTCATTCTATTCTAACTATTAAAGTATTGATTAAATGATTAAATTTACATTTTTCTTATCAAAGTTAAAGATCCTGAGTTCGAACCTTAACTCTGTCATTTCACCCCATATTTCAATTAAATATTTCATGTGTTAGGTCTCACCTATTAAAAAGGAGTTTGAGCCTACACGTGAGGGAAAGTATTAAAGTATTGATTAAATGATTAAATTTATCTCTTTCTAACAACTTAAGCTTTTAGAACAAGTGGTAATTTAACACTAACAAAGTCAAGAATCAAGTTTTCTTTTGCTTTCAAAACTAAAATGAGAATTAGTGACAATCAAGATGATGTCCTTTGAATAGGTTATTTTAGGAACAAATTTTTAAAACGGAAAAATGATTGGGGTATTATATATTTTACTACAATTTTCTTGCAAAATCACGTGACAGTTCACATTTTATGAAAATAATTGTCATGTGGACTCTCACATAATAGTTCACATTTTAATTACCAAACTAGTAAGGGTCACAGGAACACAATTTATAATCAAAGCTATAATACTCCTAACGGCAGTCAAATGCACCCCAAAACCCATTCTGAATAAATGTTCCTAAAAACGACTTTGAATTTTATCTTTATTGTTTTAGAAAAATTCCATATCTTCATTTAGAAAGTACTCATATTAAGAAACATAATTGATTACCTTCGTGCTATGTATTTGCCAACAAATAAAAAAAGGCAATTTTTTTTTTATAGGAAATAAAAAAAGGCAATTAGTACCTTTCAATATGCTCGAAGTCTGCAACTCCGAGTATTTAATGTTGCCTCTATTATTATATTCAAATGAACAAACAGTCAAATTTCGCCTAACCAAGAAGAGAAATATTCAAAATAATATTACCTGGTCCTCCAAATACGGGAGGAAACGACATAGCACAGCCAGTAGCATCTCCGAGTATATTCTAATCATAGATGTTCCCTATAAACAATTACATTGTCCTACCTGATTTTTTCCAACGAATTAAAGCAAATTGACTGGCATTAAAATAATAATAATAATTCATCCTAGCACGGTTTCACATGATCTGAGATCATCAAGGACATCCATCAACTCAAATGACGAAAACTTTAATGAAACTTTATTTATGACAAAGTTTTTCATTAAATTTGGTTTATTAAATTGATATTTGTCTAAAATACATATAACAATCTCATGCTCTATCAAAAAATGCACGTGAAAATTATATTAATTATGGATACATATTAATTTAATAGACTAAATTAAAAGAATTTCCTTCAATACAACTTAGAAAAACACTTTCAAGAAAATTGCGCCAGAAGACTCGGTTATATTGGCTAAGCAACATCATCTAAAAGATAAGGATGATAGATAGCAAGAAGCGAGGTATTATTTGTTGAACTGAGGAGGCAAACATCATTTGAAAATGTTACCAAATCAAAGATCAAACAATGACAGGGTACTCATTTTAAAACTCTGCTAATACTTCTTTGGAGCCCTGAAATGGCGTGAAGGAAAATTGAAATATTACCTATTTACAGTTTCAAGAGGCATATTGTAAGAGCCAGAACTATAATCAGATTTAATTATACTATAACCCTCAGATAATTAAGCTGCAAGAAATTCTACGATGGGTTGAAAGTGATACCTTTGGACGCAATACTGTGGACGCATGGCGGAGAGTTGTGAGCACCACTTCAGCCTCCACGCGTCAAAACCTCAAAGCAGCTTACTTCCCAGTTTTGGTCATGAAACTATCTAAGAGAATATTATTAATAATTGAAGAAACAAAAACTTTGTACACAAGCACAAACAAGTGACATATGGAAATAAACAAATAGCAGGAGTCATTTCATAAACATTTAATACAAAAAAATTCACAAAAGATAATATAACAAATCATACTTTCTAACATTAGACCAAATGCTGGTCAATTTTCTTAAATCCTTAAGGTCCAAGGCAAAAACCGTGTAATCCTTAGTATTTAAGATTTCTCTCCTGACGACTCTTAACCATTTTGACAAAATACTCATTATTCTGATCTCTTAGATTGATGCAACATGACTTATTATCACCTTTGAACTAAGATTGTAAAAATCTCCTGACAAATAAAAAATGAAATCTATAAAAAGCTGAATACTTCGTAGTCTCCATGATTAAACAATCAAAAATAAGTAGTTTCTTGGAAAGATCTCTGTTTTTTTTTTGGTGATGTTTGCCTAATCTAACAGTTTTTAAGAAAAAAAAAAAGGTCACATAAATGTGAGTATAGAACTGATTGCTTGCTTCTGAAGCATATTACAATAGAAGCAAACAGAGGGAAATAATCATTTCATACACCCAGTGGATTGACAAGTCATATATTATCACATCCGATATCATGCTGTATATCATGTGATGGTTTAAGTGGGAACAGGTCAAGTTTGTTGCGACATGCCATATGAAATTTAGCAGTAAAATAATCTTTCACCAAACAATCAGGAATAGCTCAACTTTGGATGTGAAATAATTGAGTTCCAGTAAATAATTATGTACCAGTATGTAAGTTCTACCGTTGGCATTTGCGGGAAACATAGAAATATATTAACAAAAGAATTAATAATTGCCCCCAATTAGATGATGAAGTAATCCATTGCTTTGGCAATTGGCATGCATTCTAAAATTCCTAGAAACCATCTAATCTGAAGCCACCACGCCAAATCAGCCCAAAATTAGAAAAGGTGATTCTGCTTTTCAAATGAAGACCTGTTTCCATAAGGTTATTTCCACAATTAACCAAAAATTTGATAAAGTTTGAATACTATACATCACAAGTATGCCTTAAAAGGCCAGGCAACTTGAAAATTCCAGTCTTTTCAGTGCATTATTGCCATTTAAATCAAGATACAACATAAGAAAGAAAACAGGTTACCGTAAAAACTTTTCCCAGACATCTTTTCTTTTGTTTGGACCACAAGCAAGAGAGAAGGATGTCCAAGCCCAAGCTGAGATTTAAACTGAGGTCTGTGGTAATAAGTTCAACCGTACTTTTCCAATTGTGTTAGCATGCATTTACTGCTTTCTACTATGAACATCATCAAAATTCTAAGTCAGAATTTAAATTATAACTTGCCGAAGTCAACTGCATTGCCAGCCCATCAACAATGCAATAAACCTCATCAGATCTAGCATGGAATGTGTCACCAACTAAAAACTTATGCACTTTATTATCCACTTCTATCCAACTATATGCAGTGATTTTCTGCACTCTGTTAATTTTCATCAAATTCCGCACCCTCAAAGCTTCTTGCCATCTGCCGGCACTTGCATATATGTTGGAAAGAAGGATATAGTTCCCAGAGTTCTCAGGCTCGAGCTCTAGTAACTTCTTAACTGAGAGCTCTGCAAGCTCTGCATTTGAATGGATTCTAGAAGCACTGAGTAAGGTGCCCCATATCACAACATTAGGCTCCACTTCCATTCTACATATGAACTCATAGGCCTCTTTCAGTCTCCCAGATCTACAAAAGAGGTCAACAATACAAGCATAATGTTCTATAGTTGGTGTAATATCATAATCCAATTTAATGCTTCTGAAAAACTCAAGCCCCAATTCAATAAGGCCTGCATGGGTGCAAGCAGTCAATACCCCCACAAATGTAATATCATCTGGTATTACTCTAAGCTCTTTCATTTTCTCATAAAGATTAATCGCATCCTCTGCAAAACCATTGGCTGCTAGACCTGCAATCAATGAATTCCAACTAACAATATCTTTGTGAGGCATCTTATTGAATATTTGACGAGCTTTACTAATATTCCCGCACTTGGAGTACATATCCAATAGTGCAGAGGCCACATAAACATTGAAGATAAAACCTCGACTCTCTACATAGTTGCCAATGCGCTCACCAGCTCCCACTGAGCCCAATTGAGAGCAAGCAGATAGAACACTAACAAGTGAAACATCATTAGGTTCAATTTGTTCATTTTTCATGCGTTCAAAGAGCTCCAAGGCCTCACTCGGTCTCCCATTTTGGGCATAACCAGCAATCATGGCACTCCACGTAACAACATCTCTTCTGTCCATGCAGTCAAACTCATGTCGTGCATCATCAACAGCCCCACATTTCACATACATTTCCAACAATGCAGTAGATACTATCATATTCAAATGAAAATTGTTCTCGTCAATAAACTTCTTAACTCTCAACCCCATTTCCAAATCCCTAAGCTTAGCACATATAGAGAGCACAGTGGCTACACTGATTTCATTGGGACTACATCCCTCAGCCTGCATCCTCTCGAAAATCCTCAAACCCTCATGATAATACCCATTGTTTGCATAGCAAGAAATCATAGAATTCCATGAAACAACAGTTCTCTCGGACATCTCATCAAACAGCCACTGTGCTGCTATAACATCACCAGACTTGGAATACCCGGAAATCAAACAATTATAACAGATCGGATCCTTCATACAAATCCCATCAAAAACTTTCTTTGCAGATTCTATATCACGAGTTTTAGCATAAAAATCCATCAAAGGAGTCTGAACAAAAACATCCGAACTGAACCCATATTTTACGACCAAAGAATGAATTTCTTTCGCCAATTCAACAGCCAACAAAGAAGTGCACGACTTCATGACGGGTGGAACTGTGGAACATAATAGCCGGGTACCACTACCATGCATCAAAACAAACGCTTCTAAAGCGTTTTTGCTCAATGAAAGCTTGGAGTATGTTGAAATAAGGGAATTATAAAGAACTTGATTTGGTTGAGGAATATTATCAAACACGTTGCGAGCATAGACAACAATAGACAAACGAAGTAGACTCTTAAAGAAATCTGTAGTAAGGGTAGGATAATTTATGACAATCAGGGCGTGAACCTGCTTGGTTTGTTTTATGTGCAGGGTTGAGTGAAGTAAATTTAACAAATGGCGTTCCATATCTGTGGGCACGAACGTTATAGCTGATGCATCTCTGTGTACTCAAGGGCCTTGACAAAGAGTAGCAGCATTATTTATCCAGAGGAGAGCGAGGTGGGTTTGGCATATGCCTCTGGGCTATAAAAGCTATTGGAAGCTAGCCGTTGAGAGTGGCGGGAATTACTAAAAAATAAAAACTCGTGATTTCAATCTTATAAAAGTTACGTGAAATCAATCGTTCAGACATCATCATTACGTATTAAAATAAGGAAAATGCTCTCGGCAAAAAATAAATAAATACATAAATGTAATGAAAATGTTTTTTTTTTTATGTGGTATTGTTAATTAACCCTTCGATTAATCTCTATTGAAAAAAAATAAAATTAAATAAAAATAAATAAATTAAATGAAAGGTTGATTGGCACTGGAATATTAGTAAGGTACGACAAAAGTGAGATAAAAATGTGGTTTATAACCTTACTTTTTTATGAACAGTTTTTCTGATGTCACATATGGTTCAAGAGTCTTTAATNCATTTGGAGATGGCTCAACAGTTAAAATTTGGAGTGCTAAGTAGCTACCAACATCAACAACATTCTCGGTTCAATCACCATGAAGAATATTAGTGGAAGATGCTAAAGTAATGGAACTTATAGACCCAGACACTAAATGGTGGAACACTTTGTTACTTAAATATTTTTCAATGAGGATGAGGCGGCGGCTATTTACAAGTTGTCACTCAATTTTTATAAACAGCAAGATGTATTAATTTGGAGAGGCAGCACATAAGGAGAGTTCTCTGTACACAGTGCTTATCATATGGAGAAAGAGAGACAAGACTTGCTAAGAGGGGAAGGTTCAAAATGGTGGGATTTGGCAAGCTATTTGGCAATTGAAGATACCTAATATATGTTGCAAAGATGTTATTTGGTGAGCATGCAACGACCTCCTGCCAATCAAAGATAATTTGCTGAAAAGAGCTATAGTAAATGAATCTTCTTGTCCTATTTATGGTTTACATGGTGAAAATACTACACATATCTTATGGAGTTGTCCATCAACAATTGATGTGTGGGGGGAGCTTGTCGGAAAACGTTTTAGCAAAGCTATTGCAGTGGATCCGATTCTATGCAGGTTTTAACGGAAATGTATATATAATAAATGTACTACCAAAGAATTTGAATTATCTGTGGTGATCTCAAGGAAAGTATGGTTTAGAAGAAGAACAGTAGTTCATTGGGGGAGTTTACTCATCCTAACCAAGCGGTGTGAGGGTGTTAGGGAGTTTGGGCCGAAGGGCCCAAACCCATGTTAGACGGTCAGGCCCAAATCAAGAGAGAAAAAGCCGCCTCATTATCGTCAGCCAAGAAGGCCACGACTCCTGAATATGGGGAATTACCGCCCATGAGCCCGAGACTAGCGGGTAGATATAGCCACGCAAGATCATGCAAGGCAGGCACAACCCAACCCACGACAAGCAGAGGCATGACTCCGAAATACCCGAGAACCACGATGGAAGAGAGAAGTATAAATAAAACCAGAGGAAACAAGGTAAGGGGTTGAGATCTTTTTGCAGAGAAAGCCTACTATCAAATTACAGTCCATTACCAGATTATCAGATCATCTCGCTAACTTAAGCATCGGAGCTATCCCCCCCCCCTGGGTGCTCCCGGCAAGCTCTTTGCTTACGTGTTCTTCTTTTGCAGGTGTTCATCATAAACTGTACCAACAGTTTGGCGCCGTCTGTGGGGACGACATAGTGTTGTTTCTACAATACAAATCTAAATATGGTGAATACCCGTCGATCAGCAGCTGCTCGTGACACGCCTCCTGAGCAAAAGGTGGTCCACCATGCAGCTGGACCATCAAGGCCCCCTCCTAATCTTGGGACTCCCCCAAATGATCCAGGAGAGAGAATCGCATTCCTAGAAGAAAATCTACAACAAATGTCGAGACACATGGAAAACCTGGCTAAGCAAAATGAAGAATTGCGTCAGCAAATCCCAGCCAGGCGAGTCATGCCCGAAGGAGCAAGCCGCCATGAAGATGGCGGAGAAAGGGGGGAAAATGGCGAGGAGGTTTTGAATAATTGCCACATGCCTTATCCTCCTCCTCGTGATCCCATCCAACCTCAAGTCCAGAACCAGCCTCCTTATCTCAGCAATTTATCTCAAATTCATGATCTCTCTCATCACGGCCAAGAGAATCATATACATGCGCAGCTCGAAGACTTGAAAAGAAAGTACGAAAGGATGTCTCAGGCAATCGATCAGAAGGAAAACGGCCATGGATCGGTAGTCGAAGATTTACTGTGGAGTACAAATCTCCCCTTCACCGACCGGATCACCGCATTTCCTTTGCCCGACAAGTTCAAGATCCCGAGAATTGATAAATTCATGGGAGAGGAAGATCCTGCCGAACACATTGAGGCATTCCGAGAACACTCCGTTCTCCACGCAACCCCGGATGAGATTTCTTGCAGAGCATTCCCCCTCACTTTAAAAAGCAGTGCTCGCGAATGGTTCGGTAAGCTTCCGCCAAAATCAATCGATAGCTTCGATGCGCTGGGAAGACAATTCCTCACACAATTCCTAGCCAGAAGAAGACGACGAAAGTCCGCGGCCCACTTGCTGACGGTGAAGCAGAAGAATGGAGAATCGCTTAGAGAATATCTAATGCGATTCAACAAAGAAAAGATGAGCGTAGAGGACCCGAAGGAGGATGTGGTCCTATTCGCACTCCTGAACGGGATAAGGCCAGAGGGAGGATTAATGGCAGAATTAGTCCGAAAGACACCGACAAGGTTGCAAACATTCATGGATAAGGCTGAAGAATTCATGAACGGGGAAGAGACGATCAAAGCCTTAATGGAGTCCAGGTCAGAGCGCCCAGCTCCAACAAAGGAAAAGAAGGATCCCCTAGGCGAAAGAGTATCAGCTCGGACAGTAAGCAAACCAACATCCTCAAGGGTCGGGATCAAACCTGAACCATCGGAACAGGCTCACAAAGCCCAGAAGAAGGATTGGAACCCGATCCCCGAGAGGACATGGAACCCGATCCCAATTACCGAGAGAGAGTTTAAATGGACTCCCTTGAATACAAGCGTATCCGAGATACTCATGCAGATCCAGGATGACCCGAGTCTTCGTTGGCCACAAAAAATGCGGGCCGATCCCAACAGAAGAAGCAGAGCAAAGTATTGTGATTTCCATGCAGATCATGGTCACGAGAAGAATGTATAATCCTGCGATTGGAGATTGAAAAACTAATCAAGAATGGAAAGCTGACGAAGTTTGTGGCCGAACAAAGGCAGCAGAAGAACAACAATCCTCCACCAGATCATAACCAGTGGAGAGGAAACCCGAGGGATAACAACCCGAGGGATCATAGGGGCAATACAAGGCCAAGCAACGAAAACCCGAGGCAAGCACCTAGAGCCCAGGAGACCGTGACGGAAATCCGTACTATATCGGGCGGATTCTCCGGAGGAGGTGAGTCAATTTCGGCAAGGAAAGCATATGCCCGCAGGCTGGCATCACAGGAAGTGTTATCATTGAACGAACCAGGAAGAGTCAGGAAAAGAGGATCCGAAGAAGTGACTTTCTCCGAAGAAGACGAGTGGGGGGTCTCGGTGCCACACGATGACCCACTAGTTGTAACAATGACAGTGGCAAATTGTAGTGTCCGTAGAATCCTCGTTGACAATGGGAGTTCGGCCGATATCCTGTATTGGACAGCATTCAGCCAAATGAAGATCAGCCAAGACAAGATGAGACCGATCCGAACACCACTTGTGGGATTTGCTGGAGAAAAGGTCCAGCCCATTGGCGTGATAACTTTGTTGATAACGGCAGGAGCAGCACCAAAACAGGCAAGCGTCATGGCCGACTTCTTGGTAATCAACAGACCCTCAGCCTATAACGCCATTATCGGAAGACCGACGCTGAACAAGCTGAGAGCCATAACTTCAACATACCACTTGAAGATGAAGTTCCCAACCGACCACGGGATCGGGGAAGTCAGGGGCGATCAGGCGGCAGCCCGCAATTACTACAACATCACTCTCAAAGACCCAGCCAGGAGGGAAATGCTAGAAGTCAAGATAGACGATCCAGGCAAAGAAACGCAAAAAGCAGAGCCAGCAGAGGACATGGAGGAAGTCGAAATTGACGGGCCAGATAAGAAAGCAAGGGTCGACTCACAATTGGCTCGGGAAATACGAGACAAGCTCCAGCATTTCCTCCAGAACAACAAAGATGTATTTGCCTGGACACATGAAAAATATGCGGGATAGATCCCTCGGTTATTGTAACACCAGTTGAATGTGGACCCGAGCTCCAAGCCGTCAAGCAAAAGCGAAGAAATTTCGCCACGCCAAGAACACAATCAAGCAAGTTGCAGAAGGAGGTGGAGAAGTTGCTCCAAGCCGAATTCATAAAAGAAGCACACTATCCAGATTGGCTGGCCAACGTAGTTTGGTCAAGAAAGCAAACGGCAAATGGAATGTGGCGTGGATTTCACCGATTTGAACAAAGGCTTTGTCCAAAAGATAGTTCCCCCTCCCAAGGATAGATGTCTTAGTAGACTCAACGTCGGGCACGCAACTTCTGAGCTTCATGGACGCCTTCTCCTCGGTTATAATCAAATCAAGATGCATGAAAGCGACCATGGAGAAAACATGCATTCATCACCGATAGGTGCTTTACTGTTACTAAGGTATGCCCTTCGGTTTGAAAAACACAGGAGCTAGATACCAAGGCTGGTAAACATGGATGTTCAAGCACCAGATCGGCAGGAATGTATAAGTCTATGTGGACAACATGCTGGTCAAGACCATCCAAGCAGTTGATCACATCTCGGACCTTGAGGAGACGTTCAAAACACTGAGGCAGTACAACATGAAGCTGAACCCAGCCAAATGTGCCTTCGGTGTGTCCTCGGGAAAATTCCTGGGATTCCCAGTATCCCAGAGAGGGATCGAAGCCAATCCCGAAAAGGTGAGGGCTGTCCTAGACATGACATCACCCAGCAACACGAAGCAACTGCAACAACTCACCGGACGGATAGCAGCCTTGAATCGGTTCATATCCAGATCCACGGATAAATGCTTACCTTTCTTCAAAATCCTAAGAAAAGCATTCGAATGGACCGAGGCGTGCGATCAAGCATTCCAACAATTAAAGCAATACCTGATCACTCCACCACTACTAAGCAGGGCATCAGAAGGCGAGCCATTGTACCTGTATTTGGCGGTTTCGCCTTCAGCAGTTAGCTCGGTCTTGATCCGAGAAGAAAAAGGAGTCCAGAAGCCAGTGTATTACAAGCCGAGCACTAAGAGGAGCCGAGGAGAGATACCCTCATATTGAAAAGCTGGCCTTCGCGTTAGTAGTATCAGCAAGACGGCTCAGGCCCTACTTCCAGGCGCACACCATCCGAGTATTGACCAAGTATCCATTGAGAAAAATATTGTATAAGCCAGATACCTCGGGCAGACTGGTGAATTGGGCAGTCGAGCTCGGAGAGTTCGACATCGAATACTTGCCCAGAACAGTAATTAAAGGGCAGGAACTCGCAGACTTCTTGGTGGAGTTCTCCAATTTCCCTGACAGTAACAAAGTATCAAAGAAGAACCTCTGGACAGTATATGTTGACGGATCTTCAACCGCCAGTAGGAGCGGGGTCGGGATCGTCATGACAACCCCGAAAGGCAAGGAGCTGACCTTCGCCATCAAGTTGGATTTTCAAACAACCAACAACGAAGCAGAGTACGAAGCTGTGTTAGCAGGACTCAACCTTGCGCTAGAAATGGGAGCCAGAGACGTGGAGATCCGAACCGACTCCCAAGTCATAGCCCACCAAATCCAGGGAGATTACGAAGCAAAAGGGGAAAAGATGAAAGAATATCTCGCCAGAGTGCAAGAAGCCCGCGTACAATTTAACCAGTTTGCGGTGAAACAGATTCCAAGGAAAGAGAACGAAAAAGCAGACAAGCTGGCCCGACTGGGGTCGGCCCCCGAGGATGAACAACAACTATCATGCCTAGAAATACAGGTACTGACAGAACCAAGCATTCGCGGTGACAATGGCGTAATGCTAACTAGTAATGCCCCAAATTGGGCGGCAGACCTCATCCAATTCCTTGGACATGGAGTGTTGCCGTCAGAGAAGAAAGAGGCACAGAAGGTCAAGACAAAAGTAGCCAGATACACCATCATCAATGGCGTACTCTACAAAAAGGGTTACACCCTCCCCCTGCTCAAGTGCCTATCGGGAGAAGAAGCAAAGTACGTGCTGAGAGAAATCCACGAAGGGATCTGTGGCAGCCATTCAGGAGGGCGAACAGTGGCTCACAGAGCTATCCGAGCCGGGTATTACTGGCCCAAGATGCACAAGGAATCTCTCGAAATAGTGAAGAAGTGTGACGAATGCCAGAGGTTCGCACGGATATCAACCAACCCCCCAGAAGAACTAAGTTCAATCTCCTCCCCATGGCCATTCGCTAAATGGGGGGTAGACATTGTCGGGCCATTACCACAAGGAAAGGGGGGTGTCAAGTTCGTCGTAATAGCAATCGATTACTTCACGAAATGGGCTGAGGCAATGGCTTTAGCCACAATAACCATGAAGAATATTACTAGTTTCTTGTGGAACTCCGTAATATGCCGGTACGGCCTACCGTATGCCATCGTGTCCGACAATGGGAAGCAGTTCGATTGCCAGCATTACAAAGATTGGTGCGCAGGACTCCATATACGCACATACTTTTCATCACCAGGACACCCGCAAGCCAACGGCCAGATCGAAGCAACGAACAAGACAATTTTCCAGATATTCAAGAAAAAGCTGGGAAAGAAAAAAGGAGCCTGGGCGGAATACCTACTAAAAGTACTGTGGTCCTACAGAACCACCAAAAGAAGCCCGACGGGAGAAACATCCTTTGCATTAGCTTTTGGAGCAGAGGCGGTGATCCCTGTAGAAGTCGGTTCCCCCAATTTCCGGGTAGAACACTATAACCCGGGCCTCAACAGTGAAGGACTAATGTTGAACCTGGACTTATTACCAGAGAAGAGAGAAGCTGCCGAGTTGACAACGGCAGTGTACAAGCAGAAATCAGCAGAGTACTTCAACAAAAAGGTGAAACCTAGAAAACTCAAAATAGAAGATTGGGTACTGCGCAAGGTAACAATAGCAATAAAAGAAGCAACAGACGGAAAGTTGGCGCCAAAATGGGAAGGTCCGAACCGAGTGATCGGGAATTATCGAGCAGGAGCATATCACCTAGAGACGGCAGAGGGAAAGAAGTTGCCAAGGCCGTGGAACGCCGAGCATCTAAAGAAGTATTTCCAGAATTCATTTTGCAAATTTACTTTTATGTACATGCAATTTCCAAGATTCATTTATGAAGTTTGAATTATCAAGAAGACGCCTATAAAAGATGGGTCTCGGACACTTATGTCTAGGCTACAGGCGGCCACAAAGATGAGGTCTACTGGACAATTATGTCCGGCTACAAATGATGGGCCTCGGACACTTATGTCCAGTGCTACAAACGCATGGGTCTTGGACACTTATGTCAGGCTACAAAGATGGGTCTCGAACAATTATGTCCAGGCTACAAAGATGGGTCTCGGACATTTATGTCTAGGCTACAAATCGATGGTCTCGGACACTTTCTAGGCTACAAAAGATGGATCTCGACCAATTATGTCCCAGGTTACAAACGATGGGTCTCGGACCTTTGTCCAGGCTACAAAAGATGGGTCTCAGTAGCACTGTTGTCCAGGTACAAAAAGATCGATCTGGACAATTATGTCAGGTACAAACGATAGGTCTCTGGATCACTTATGTCCAGGCTACAAAGATTGGTCTCGGACAATTATGTCCAGGATACGAAATGGGTTTCGGATACTTATGTCCAGGCTACAAACATATGGGTCTCCGGCAATTACTGTCGCAGGCTACCAAACGAATGGTCTCGGACCTTATGTCCAGGCTACAAGATGGGGTTTCGAACACTTGTCCAGGCTACAAGAGATGGGTCTTCGGATAAAATATGTCCCAGGCTACAAATGATGAGTCTAGCATAATTATGTCCAGGCTACGCAAAGATGGTCTTGGACATTATGTCCAGACACAAACGAGTGGGCTCTCGGACCACTTATGTATAGGGCTAGCAAACGATGGGTCTCGAACAATCATGTCCAGCTACAAATGATGGGTCTCGGAGCACTTATGTCCAGGCTACAAAAGATGGGTCTCGGGACCAATTATGTCCAGGCTAGCAAAGATGAGCTCTCGAGCAATATGTCCACGGGCTACAAAAAATGGTTGGACACATTATCGTCCAGATTACAAAATGTACATCTCGGTAAATGATGGTCCAGATTACAAAATGTAAGCTCGGATATATAATTTCTAGATTACAAACCACAAAGCCTTGGACCACTTATGGTCCAGACTTTGAGAGATAGACCCTCAGAAATCGCAAAGCAAACTATGCCAAGGCCTACTGCAACTACCGGTGGTCCAAACTACTTGCCACACCTTAGTTTCAGGGGAATCCATCAACTTGTAGATTGTAAAAAAAAAAAAACACACATTGAGACCAAAAAACAGGATCATTCATTAGAATAAAAAAATAACAAATTACAAGTGAGTTTCACTCAATGTACAAAAATCCCCAAGGTTATAAAAGCACTCATTAAACTAAGGCTCCCTAAAGACGGCTTATCAGAACTAGAGCCGGGGGGCCGATGCCTTAGTTCACCGAGCCTGACTCTGCTCCTTAGATTGTCGATGCTTGACCATGACGACCAATCATCGGCATCCTATCATTTAGCAGGCGACCGTAAGCAGTCACCAGGATTTCGTTCCGCAGTAGGCTTGAGAGGCGGAGGCGATAGCCTTTAAACTCGCTAAGCCCCGGTGCATCAGGGCATCTCTTCCCTGCCCAGTTCAACTCATGCTGGATAGCAAAGCACGACTGTCATGACTCGGGATCACCGTCTCCAAATCTACACGGGGGTGCCGTGGATGAAATATATTGGCCTAAATGTGGAGAAGCCCTAACAGTAGCCCAAAAGGCCCAGGCAACCATCCTCACCTGAGCCATGCAAGGGCATAATTGCTGAAATAACGTTGTGACAGAGCCGCGATAACGTGATGATGCGCTTTTCGAGAACGGCGCAGCTTCTTGCATGTTAACTTATACTCGAGTTGAACAGTCTGGACAAGGGCCAAGAATTCTCGGCCCTACGCCTTGATCCTCAAAGACTGATCCGCGAGCTCGTCAAGCCAAAGGCTGAGACAACCCGAATCCTTCTGTGGCCAAGATGAGGCCCGGACCTCGCGCCGCAAGCAGTACTCCTGCTTACGCGCAGCAACTCCTGCGGAGCACCTCAGCATGCAGGCGACATCTTCTGAGCACCGACGCGCCCGATGATCAGTATAACCGCTTCCAAGTCCACGATCCGATATTCAGCAATAGAAAGCTTGCTTTGAAGATCTGCCGTTGGGCGGCTGAGCCTCGAATCGGGTTGCTCTTAATTCTTAGACCGCAAACTGCGGCTACCCTGGCCTCGCGGCATTCAGCACGAGATAGAGTCCTCACCGGACTCAGAGGGCCCTTGCCTCCAAGATAAGCCTTGAGGGCCCGAAGTCAGACCCGAAGTTCAAGTGGCTGTCACTCAACAAGACCAGCCAGGCGGGCTACATCATCCCTCGAGTTTTGAAGCTTCTTCAATCAAGACGCGAGCTTCATGCTGGAGCAGGTTTATGGGCTGTCTGATATCAAAAGAAGCAACGGCGTAAGGCAACATCGCTGAAAAGAACAAATTATAGTAGAGAATAAGAACTTGGCTGAAAACAAAGAAGCTAGCACGAATTGACAAAGCTTACTGTAATCCTTCTAATCATCATAAGATACCATAAACTTCTTCTGGCGAGCACGCCGCCAGCCCCGCGTGATGGACCTGGGTGGAATATGTTGGAGAGAGTATGGCAAAGGATTGACCGGTCAAGCTTCCCAGATGATGACAAGAAGGCCCCCAAAAGGCCAGAACCATCATCAGCAGATGTCTACTTGGTTGACATTCAAACCACTTGCAAACCGGCAGGTGAAGAGGAGGCAACCTTCATGAGACTGATCACCCTGAGCGCTAGCAGCAACTCTTCCTCGAAAGATAAAGGACTGACAACCAAGAAGCTCTTCATCACCGATCCCAGCAGCTAAAGGAACGCCTCCTCGTTGATTGCAAAAGGGCCAGACACCCATCACCCCACTGGAGCAACAGGGGATGAAGCGTGGGAAGCATGTTGCTTCCCCAAATCAATGCCCCAATGAGGAGGCCAAGATGACGACCAACGTACCTCCATCGTCATCAAATACCGACATAGGTCCACCTTTGCCTTCCCGGGCCCGACATCAGGCAACCTTCTTCATCCCAAGTCTCTTCATCTCCGCTCATGGGTCGCCAGGTCTCGCAGTCAAAGCTTGGGGTAACACTTTAGGATGAGCCCTTGCCTTCGATCATAACCAATGGGCCTCAAAATTATGGCCGCCACAAATTCTCCGCC
>FXXK01001109.1:154337-181802 GCA_900184695.1 Betula pendula
CAGCAATACGCCGCGCTTCTAAAGAAGAACCTGCTGCTCTCGTGGCGGAACAAGGTAGCGACGTTCATGCAGCTCTTCTCGTCCTTCTTCTTCATTTTCCTCATCTTCGCCATCCAGAAGGCCATCGAGGCTCGCTACGCGAACTCGACGGCCTACAAGAGCGTGACGGACCCGAATCCCCTGCTCTTGCCGCCGATCCCGCCCTGCGAGGACAAGTTCTTTACCAAGCTCCCCTGCTTCGACCTTCTGTGGAGCGGGAATGCGAGCGCCGCGGCTCGGGGGATTGTGACCAACATCATGGCCAATAACCCTGGCAGGCCAATTCCGGCGAGCAAGGTAGGTGGTTGGTTCTGTTTGGTTGCTAAGAAAAGGAAATGGAAGTGAAATTGTTGAGAATTGCGTGTTTCAGAGCTTTGGAGTTAAGATAAAAAGTGGAGTTTATTGAGATTTAATCGCGGTTTGGATGCGGAGAAAGCGAGCGCAAAAGAGAATTTCGAGTGCTTTGATTGTGAAAGTTTTGGTTTTGGTTTTTTTTTTTTTTTTGGCTTTGAATTCATTGGAAAAAGAAAATTTAATATTGGCTGAGCCAGTTGATCCGTAGGAGAAAAGAAAAAAAGAAAACGAAGAATTTTGAATCTCGTTGTTCGAAAAAAAAAAGTACAATTAGCGAATTGAAAATCAAGAGAGTTGACCAGCCAGATGCGAATAGAGATTTTTAAATTGATTTGAGTTTTTTTTTTTTCAAAAAAAAAAAAAAGTTTGGTTGGTGAGAATCCAAAGGAAAGGAAAGAGCGAATGAAAATTGAAAATTGTTCAGTCCTATCCTTTTGCTGTGGTTCGAGCGGAAATTTGAATTCTCGTTTGAAATTGGTCCTAAATTTTATAGATACAGAACCTTGGGTCGAAAAAGGAAAGAGTTTAGGACGATTCAGAATGGGGAATTATGGTGTACCCATTTTCAATGTGCCTATTGTTTATGCAGGTTCAATCATTTGGAACACCGAGTGAAGTAGATGCATGGCTTGTTAGTAATCCAATGAGGTGCCCAGGAGCTTTGCATTTTGTAGAAAGAAATGCTACTGTAATTAGCTACGGCATACAGACTAATTCAACTCCAGTAATAATGCGAGGGAATTATGAAGATCCCACATTTAAATTTCAAATACCACTTCAAATTGCCGCAGAGCGTGAGATTGCGAGATATCTGATTCGAGGTATTAAATTCTAGTTCTTTTTTTCTGCCGTCATGTTTGGAATTTTGTAGTCACATGATTTTATATGTGATCTCCATTTCTGCATTTGACTAAATGTACCAATAATTTGATGATTCTGTGCATGTTCAGACCCAAGCTTTAGCTGGGTTGTGGGGTTCAAGGAATTCGCACACCCTGCAGTGGAAACTTTCTCTGCAGTGGCTGCAGTAGGACCAACCTTTTTCCTTGCAACTGCCATGTTTGCTTTTGTGTTTCAAATCAGTTCTTTGATCACAGAGAAAGAACTTAAACTTCGCCAGGTATCGACCTTCCGCAATCTGAAGTTAAAAATAGGATTAACATTGCCGTCCCTTTGCAGAATTGTTCCATTTTTCATTTTTGGTTTTTATCCCCACAGGCAATGAATATGATGGGTCTTTATGATTCAGCCTACTGGCTCTCATGGCTCACATGGGAGGGATTTCTTACGCTTCTCTCCTCGCTTTTCTTAGTTCTCTTCGGCATGATGTTTCAGTTTGATTTTTTCTTGCACAACAGTTTTGCGGTTGTGCTCCTTGTGTTCTTTCTTTTCCAACTCAACATGGTAAGAGTATTTTCCGCAAGTTGTATAGGTCATTGTTTTACTTTATGTTTATTCGTGGTGATTTTGGTTCTTAATTAAGCCAGCCCATTTTAAATAGTCACCCTTGATCTGTCTTTCTAACTTTTGATGCTAGATTGGCTTTGCCTTCATGTTGTCATCCTTCATTAGCAAGTCATCTTCATCCACATCAGTGGGATTCTCCATATTTATTGTTGGCTTTTTGACACAGGCAAGATTCCCTTGCTAAATCTCTATGATAGGAGTTATCGGTTCACTTGTACTAATATGTTTCTATTTTGTCCTTGCAGCTTGTTACAATATTTGGATTTCCCTACAGTCACACCTTCTCTAGTAACTTAAGAGCTATCTGGTCGTTATTCCCTCCTAATCTTCTTGCTGAAGCTCTAAATCTGCTTTCTGGTGCAACTTCAACCCCTCAAGATGTTGGGGTGAGCTGGAGTAGGCGGGCCGAGTGCGCACCAAATGATACGGAGTGCGTGATAACAATTGTATGTGAAAATTTCGAGCTCAAACTCAATATTGACAATACGTATATCACTATACACATTCTAGCGAAAATTTTCACGACACTTTCATTCCTCTATTTCTCCCTTTTGTATTCCTTATTCTTTTTTCTCTCTTTACTTTAATCTAAGCTGAGTCACTTCCATTTTAGTTATTTTGTGTTTATTGTATTCTTGACAGGATGATATTTACAAATGGCTCGTTGCTACGTTTTTTCTGTGGTTCATATTGGCTATCTACTTCGACAATATAATACCAAATGCATCTGGTGTGAGAAAATCAGTGTTTTACTTCCTAAACCCTTGGTATTGGATGGGGAAAGGTGGAAGCAAAGTGAAAGGTAATTCAGCTTGATCTTCAGTCTGTGCTCATGAGTTCTCCCCATTGCCTGGAATTTTGACTGACGCGTTTCCCCCATCTCTCATCAAAGAGGGTGGCATTTGTAGTTGCATAGGTTCTGTCTCACAGCAGGAGCATATTACTCCAGATGATGGAGATGTCCTCGAAGAGGAAAACATAGTAAAACATCAAACACGTGAAGGCGTGGTCGATCCAAATGTTGCTGTTCAGATACGTGGTCTTGCAAAGACATATCCTGGGAATAGGCAGTTTGGTTGCTGTAAATGCAAGAAGACTCCATCTTACCATGCCCTTAGGGTAAGGACCTCTTTCCAACTTTAGTTTTGGCCAAGTTAAGGGAATCAAAGTAAGCTTTTTTTCATATCTACCTGATCATGTAGTTGCTATAAGTTGGTGAAGGGTCCTAGTGATGGATGGTTCATAAGGAGGATGGTTTTATGAAATTGAGCTAATCATATGTATTATCTGTTTAATGTACATGCTTCTGTTTTTCCACCATTAACTCTTTCATTCTTAGTTTATATATCAGTGGGGGCAGGCAAAGCCGGGTAGACTACATACCTAGATTATGAGTATCAATCAATATGATTGATTGTTGGCCTATGGAGTTTTCGTGGAGAATCTACCACCATCCTTCTCTCATCCTCCCATTGATTGGGAGGATGGGAGAAGGATGGTGGTAGATGCCGTAGCATGTCTCTTATACATTTGGTGTCTTGAGGATCATTTATTCTCACCCAGATTTATGCTCTTTTTTGTATCACTATCATCAAGTTTTTTTTTTTTCTTCCCAGTTTCTTGATTGTCATCAAGCATCATTAGGCATAAGATACCATAATGATGCTGACCATGGGTAGTACTTATGTTTTGATGGATTTAACTCTGCTTAATTGCAACTTACCTTCAGGGCTTATGGGTGAACTTTGAAAAAGATCAGTTATTTTGTCTTCTTGGACCTAACGGAGCTGGAAAAACTACGGCAATTAATTGTTTGACTGGCATTACACCAGTGACTGGTGGAGATGGTGATTCTCTCTCTCTCTCTCTCTCAGCTTATCCTGTTGAAATGAAGTCAAGAAGGATGTAACATCTAAATCTGTGTTGTTAACAGCATTAATTTATGGAAATTCAATCCGAAGCTCAGTTGGCATGTCAAACATTCGAAGAATTATAGGAGTTTGTCCCCAGGTGACCTCTACGTGTGTCTGTCTGTGTCTGTTTACGAATGTGGATTGCCACATGTTTTCAGTTATATATAACATAGTTTTCAATAGCAATGACTCAGAAAAGAAGTTGTGTACTAATCTTGAATTTTGCATCTTTCAATAGTTTGATATCCTTTGGGATGCATTGTCTGGTCAAGAGCACCTTCACCTCTTTGGTAGTATCAAAGGCCTACCCCCTGCTTCTATTAAATCGGTATGTAATATGCAAGCAAAATGGTGTATCACCTGCTTTCTTCCTTACTGGTTTTTGAAGATTCAAAACATACTTTATGATCCCCAGACGGAGTATCCTATTGCATTTGCTTGTGATGATGATAATTTGTTGTTGATGCTCATTTTCATTCTTCTTAAGATAAACAATTCTTCTCAAATGCAGGTTGCTCAGAATTCATTGGCAGAAGTGAGACTCACTGAGGCGGCCAAAATGAGAGCTGGGAGTTACAGTGGAGGAATGAAACGTCGCCTTAGTGTTGCAATAGCCCTTATTGGCGATCCAAAGTTAGTCATTTTGGATGAGCCGGTACGCAGATAGGAATATTGTTACTCAGTTATTTATTTACTTGACCTATTTATCAGAAGTTTCATTTTCCCCTTGATCGGCAGACAACTGGCATGGATCCAATAACGAGGAGACATGTATGGGACATAATAAATGATGCAAAGAAAGGTCGTGCCATTGTCCTAACAACACATTCAATGGAAGAAGCTGATATTTTAAGTGACCGCATAGGAATCATGGCCAAGGGTAGGCTTCGCTGCATTGGAACCTCAATCAGGTTGAAGTCACGGTTTGGCACTGGTTTCATTGCTAATGTTAGCTTCCTTGGAAGCAATAATGGGCAAAGTCCACAGACTCATTCTCCTCCCGACAGAGCTGCAGTTTCTACAATTCATCATGAGGCTGTGAAGCAGTTTTTTAAAGATGTATGTGAAACAAGTAATTGATTAAAGTTTCTCATAAACATAAAAGAGGCTGGTTTCTGACTAGGGGAATGTTTTGACAGCGGTTGGATATAGCACCAAAAGAGGAGAATAAAGCCTTTTTGACTTTCGTGATTCCTCATGATAGAGAGAGGCTTTTGACGGTAAGGATCTTATTATTGTATTTTTTTTTTTTTTGATGAATGATTAAACTTTCATTACCAAAAATTGAAACTCTATACAAAGCAAAAACTTTAGCAAAATACTAAAGTTTCAAAACCCCTATACATCCAGATCTATACTCCTATATTCAATATGAAACTCCCTACAAAATTAAAACAAAATCCCATCAATACCCCAGGCATTACAATGAATAACATTTCCGCATGTCTTCCTAAATTTGCCTTTGGACATAAACCGAAGTTTCACTTCCCATTTTATCTGCTTTAGGAGTTGCTCTTCAGACCAATGATTATTTCCATGTCTTAAAGCATTTCTTGTTCTCCAAATATTATAAATGGAAGAACCAAACACTAACCTGCAGATATAAGCTTTTATAGTCTTACCCCTCCACTCCTTCAGTCCCAAAGACACCACATCATCCCAACATGTAGGTGGATGCAAAACTCCACATAGCTCCATAACATGTTTCCAAATTCTACTACTGAACCCGCAAGAGAAGAATAAATGATCTCTATCCTCAATACCAAATCTGCAAAAGATGCACTTCACATCCCCTAGAAAGCCCCAACATAATAACTTCCTCCCAGTCGAAAGCGCATCCCTCATTGCCAACCAAGCAACAAAAGCTTGCTTAGGAATGGAAAAATGAAACCAAATCAAAGGCCACCAATCCACAATGGGGTGCTTAACACGAATGGCATCCCAAGTATTTGAGCAAGAATACATACCATTTTTTGAAGCAGACCATTGCGGAATATCCTTCTCACCAAGAGGAACCAAACTCAGTTTGCTTTGAATTGACAACTGATCAGAGCGAGCAGGCCTCCAATTCCAATGACCATCATTAATTACAGAGTCTAAACGAGCCTCTAGCTTACTATGGGCATCATAAATGACCGATGCCCATACTTCTCATAGAGAACCCCATCTGGGTGCCAAGCATCAAACCAAAGATGAATATTCTGGCCAGTACCAACAGCAAAAGAAAGAAAATTTCTGGCTTCATTTCTCAGCTTCAACAGTTTTCTCCAACTCCAAGAACAAATTTGGGGAATACTAACCTGCCAAAAACTCCTCCAATGATCTTTTATTGTATTTTGTTTTCATTTCTATTACATCTGCCCTTTGTCATCTTTATAAATCCTAGCTTTAGGTTAGAATCTTAGCAGTATGGTCCTATGGATATGGATTTAGTATCTGGAGCAGTATTGCATTTCCACAGATGCAGCATCAAAATTCTGAACCATCAATCACATAATAGCATTACCTTCATAATAAAATTGGTAAACGTTAATGATATTAAGTCAGTTCATGACTTCTAAGGAAAAAAAAAAAAAAAAAGTCAGTTCATGACTAAATCATCCTACGTATTGCATTCTTTGAAACGATACACATACCGAGTCATTGGAGAAAGATTCAACTGTATTTGCACTGGGTGACCTAGATTAATGAAATACTTCTGGAAAGCTCTCACTGCCAATTTTATTGCCCAAGCTTTCAGAAATCTACAGAATTTTCATCATTACTAAAAGAACGAAGTGATGTCATTTATGGTTTGCCTTATTGTTGTCTATGGTAAATATCATTTCTACATGATTTAACTTCAACAGATTCCATTATAGTGTCTAATGAAATGTTTTTAGCTCAAGCAATAACAATCCTTTATATTGCATTCTTTGAAACGATACACATACCGAGTTATTGGAGAAAGATTCAACCCTAGTTGCACTAGGGTGACCTAGTTTAATGAAATACTTCTGGAAAGCTTTCGCTGCCAATTTTGTTGCCCAAGCTTTCAGAAATCTACAGAATTTTCATCATTACTAAAATAACGAAGCAATGTCATTTATGGTTTTCCATCTTATTGTATATGGTAAAAACTATTTCTACATGATTTGGTAACTTCAACAGTTTCCATTATAGTGTAATGAAATGTTTTTAGCTCAAGCAATAACAACCCCTTATATTTTTCCATTCATTGGATTACCTTCGTATATGCTAATCTTTATCAATTAGAATAATGTAAAGATCTTGAAACAATTGTACTAATCAATTTTTGGTTCACTTATAATGTCTTTTTCTTTTCTTTTGTTTTTTAACGTTTGCCTCTTCTTTTTTTTTCTTTGGTACTCCTAATCCTGAACAGAAATTTTTTGAGGAGCTCCAAGATAGAGAAAAGGAATTTGGTATATCAGACATCCAACTGGGTCTTACAACACTGGAAGAAGTGTTCTTGAATATTGCAAGGCAGGCAGAGCTAGAGAGTGCAGCAGCTGAAGGGAGGTTGGCAACGCTGACTTTAACATCTGGAGCTGCGGTTTCAGTAAGTGGGATTTTTTTTTTTTTTCATTTATTGTATTTTTTGAATAGCAAGTACATGAGAGGAAAGCTTTAAGAGTCATTTATGTCCACTCCCCCATCTTATACTCTTACAATAATTGCGCAGATACCTTTGGGAGCCAGGTTTGTGGGAATTCCAGGAACAGAATCAGAAGAGAACCCTAGAGGGATTATGGTAGAAGTGTACTGGGAGCAAGATGATTCTGGAGCCCTCTGCATTTCTGGCCACTCGGCTGAGATTCCAGTCCCCCCTAATGTTCAACCAATGCCTTCGACAGCGATTTCTCAAAGAAATTTCTTAGGCCGGTCGGGACTTGTTCATGGAGTTGTATTTGATCCAAATCAAATTAGCAGTACTGAATTTCATTGACACACTTACTTTCGAGTTGTATACATGTATACTAGAACATTGAAAAACTCTACATGATTTTGCTATACACCGCAATGATTTATTTTTTATTGTTATGTAATTTTTTTTCTTAGTTCAGCCAAATCCTTGTGTTAATAAACTCTGAAAATTTGTTGGTCCAATTCCAATGCAACTGATTGCTGTGGGTCTTACAACGCTTGTTGGATATTTTCCGTCTTGGAATCATCAGATTCATCTCAGATCCTTGCCTTTTCCGTCTGCTCCACACTGGTATTTGTAAGGGGGTCCCTAGAATTAGCTAAATCCATTGTCTCTTTAGCCTGCCTATGTAGAGACATGGAGACATAGAAATGTGAAAATTCTGCAGAATTTCCCTAACAGCTAGTTGAATTGGATGACTGGATTCCTCCTCGGGAGCCACCCAATTGGGTAGCCTGAAAGCGAAGGTTCATATGCACAATTGAATTAGCGAACCAGCACACTAACAATTGCAGAACCCAAAACCAATTAGATAGAGCTCACAGGGGAGAGCCACTTGAACATCTTGAATTTGAATCCCAAGCAATTTGCTGTCCGAATTGTTACGAAATCCACCTACGCAAACAAATTGTTTGGTTGCAGAGAATGATAGTGATTTGAACTTATTACCAGGACATCACCACACATCCAGGTACATGTTTATTTATGTTGATAGAACATTACAAAACATGGTCTAAGGTGCATTAGGATCACATCATATCCACTGTGTAATACACTATGAACAGCCAGAAAGCATTGACAAAACCAACCACAGTTCAGACTTGAAGTATGACATGATAAACTTTCAAACCTATGATGTACATAAACTCACAAACACCCCAAATGCAGGAAAATCAGTAAAGGCGCTTGGCCCAACACATCCCTCCAACTATAGTCCAAGTTACAGTTTCTGATCACTTACAACACAAACACATCAATCAAAAACTCCAAATCAGTTTTCGCATCCTTATGTTAAACTCCTGAAGATCCCATTTCGCTCACAAATTACCTTTTCCACTCTGCTTGGGTTACCTTCGCTGCAAAATCAAACAACAAGTGTATCAAAAGTAGATAGGGAAAAAAGAACCTATATGTTTATTTCCAGAAAACTGACAGCAAGTTTTCTTTTATCAACTTTCTTGGCATAATGAAAATGCACCTCTTTTTTTTTCAGGAAATCAATGATTTAATAAGAAAAATAAAATAAAGCTTATGATAGCCATATTGGTTTGGCATGCACACCAAGATAATTTGCGGTATTGCGGAACAAACAAACCAATTAACCACCAATTAACCCTGAACTGATGGTTCAGAACTATACGCTATTTTCACTTTTACTACTGAAAAGCACCTCAACTAGAATTCCTAAGAGAAGTTCTTTTTTGCAAAAATAAAAAATATAATAAATAAATAAATAACCATATACGCAAAACATTTTCAAACCACTCTGAGATAATAAGAATCAGAAACTCTATTATGAAGCAAGCATATCATACCATTCCCATCTCTTGAAGACAAGAGAGATCTATCACTTTTATTCCCCCCTTTGCCACCTGCTTGCACCAGTCTCTGAGTCCTTGGTGACTGTGAACTGATTTTACCATTAGTCAAAGATGGCAGAGAATGTCGTCGTGTGACGTTATTTTTCTCAACCCCATCTTGTCCAAACCTTGGGGACCCCTGAACTCTCAGCTTTGCCTTTGCAGATTGAGTTGCCGCCATATAGCTAGGCAATGTTGGACTGCTCTGTAACCCATTCTCTGTGCGTTCTTGTTTTGCTGCAAAAGAAGCTTTCCGGCTGGATTTCAGGTTCTCGTTGCTTGTCAAATCTTCCTTTGGGCTCAACTCTCCATTTGTTATGGAAATGCTCTCATCTTTAACACCACTCTCTACTAAAATATTTGACTCAGCCGCAGCTTCATCAACAGGAATTTTTTTATCTTTACTACTGCACTCTGTTAAAGGCTTTGATTCCACTGTAGCTTGATCACCATGTGGTAAATCGGATACCTCTTTCATTGCCAATGGTTCAGGAGGTGTTTCTACATCAGGCAATTTATATGTAGTCAAGGTTGCCTCTTTTTTCATTTTCTCACCAGAATTATTCATTCCTCGTTCTAAAATATCAGGACTCGAATTGGTCAATGCCTTTTCCATACTCTGCTTTGGTTTCTCAGGCTCGACCTCTAGCTGCACAGAGTTCTCTACTACGGGGTTATGTACCTTTCTCAAATTTCGTTTGACCTTTTCAAGCTCAATTTTTGGATTTTCCTGTGCCTGATCTGCAGAATGGTTTGAAACTTTCTTCAGGTTACGTTTAGGTTTCTCAGGTTCAGAGGTTGCTGGCACTGAGGCACCATCAACATTTGCAGCAGGGAGCCTCCAGGTGCTCCGCTTTGGCCTGCCTATTTGAGCTTCTAGAGTCTGACCATTACCATGCTTTCTATGAGATTTTGAGTCTGGCATTTTCTTTGGTTGTGGAATAGGTCTCCAAAAGCGGGATGATGACCAGAGTTCCAACCAGTTTGAGACTGAATTTGGTTCCCAAGAATCATAATGAAGGCGCAGAGGCATTACAGTTGGCGATGGAGCAAGGAGCTGAAGTAATGAACTCAGCAGTCAGATTTTCCAATTCATGAACAAAATAGAGGGGACAATCAAACAGTAATCTTGCAATTCTGAAATTTAGATGTTTGCTGAACAAAATTATAAAGTCTAACTGCCAGGACTGCCCTGTATCATGTCACAATGACATACCACAATTCCAAGATTCTTCTAAACTGAAGAAGTTCAATACATACTAGGGAACTTTATATGCTTAAGGTTGATTTTAATAGGCCAAAAAGAACTAAAATTTTATGTAAATGCTGCCATCATACCCATGTAAACATAGACAGTTACAAGCTACCACAAACTTCCGCAGATCTTCCAAGGTGAAGAAGTTCAACATGTAATCAAAGAGAAAAACTTTACATATCTCAGCTTGATGTTTTAGGTTTCTACCAATCATTTCCTTATTAGAAAAAAACAAACAAACAAACAAACAAATTTGATATTTGAACCCACGGAACAAAATAATAATTAAAAAGTAATTAGGCACAGGCATAGATAGTTATCTTTAGATCTTGATGTGAATCTCTCAAGAAACTATATGCAACGTATTGGAATAAGCACCCCTATCATTTAACATTAAGTTTCACCAAATTCTGAGGCCTGCTTTATTTTTTAAAGCTTAAAAGCCACTGCCGATACAGTAAATAAATAAAAGCATAATAGCCAACACATTTCGTTCTCTTAAGATTGTGTTAAGTTATTCTCATTGTACCTATATACATTGCTGATTGAAAGGACATAGGACAACTGTACCTTACGAACAAAAGCATTTGCGGACAACTTTGCAATTTGTATATACAAATAAACTCCAACAGGAACCACCGGCTTGTTCTCCTGATCGATTAAAGATGTGGAAGGAAAAATAATTAATGGAAGAAGTAGAATTAAAGGCATAATTAAAAGCAGCTAGCTTAACCATGTTTATAAAAACCTACAGCCTTCCTGGGTGGCCTTTGAGACTATTATTATACTTCCCATATACACCATTGAGGAATCATAAAAGTGTGAAACAAGCATAATGATGCATTTCATTGAAATATATCATGTTGAATCTCCCAATTTCGTACTCGAGGAAGGGAACATATATTTTTTTGACGATAAGTAGGAAGAGAACATATATCAATGTATATAACTTACCTCTAAAGTTTATAGTCATGCCAAACCAGATGTCGAAGAACAAACTAGTGCATCCTCTCACAAGATGCAACAATGATTATTATTTTTTCCTTCTTTTTTTTCCTTTGGATAAGACTTAACCCTACCCACCCACCCTTGACCAATTGAGTGACATCCAAGGGACAGAAAATACAACAATGACCCTCTTGTGAAAGGGGATATACTCATACTCATTTACCATCCTCAAATTGCATCTGTTATGTACTGTAAAAGAAGAGTGAATATGGATCCAACCCAGGAGATTTACATGGTTGAGAGTTTAGACCTCTAAATGATGTCAAACCACCTAACTTTTTACAGCACCAACCTTGGTGCACAAATGTTTACGTGAATATGAGAGAGAGAGAGAGAAAGAGAGAGAGGTGCAAACATTTAATTTCTTTTTATTTTAAGTAATATATTACTATGATAATCTTAAACAATAAGTGGTTTCATTTATGGAGTTAGTTGTGAAGAAGGTATTTCTGAACTTTTTGCAACATTATTCATTAAGGTAGTTTCACAGCCCTTTTGTCTGTAGTAAAGATTATAGACACTTCAATTCTTCTAAAAAAGTATGGTTATAGTAGAATACTTGTCTTTGCAGACTAAGATTTAATATTTGTCAGTTCATATATTTTGACCATCCACGTGGGTCAACACCATTTTAAATGTCCAATAGTCCAGCCAAAGTGCTTGAAGAAAGTAGAACCATTAAACACCCAGAAAACTTGAACTAAATTTCAGTCATAGATGCAAAGATATTTGTGGACAATAAATATCCTAGCTGAAACAATGTCCCCCATGATATAACTAAGGAAAGGCATCTATAACTAGTGATTGACTACTGGCAGAGATCTTCAAAAAAATTACCAGAGACTTCACCGGACTGCATTTTTTATGCACTTCAAGTCCAAGATCAGAATGTCTGACCCTTCTTCCACGAACAACTGCCTGAAACTTGACGATTCCCAGCATACAGCACAAAGTAGCAACAGCTTGCCTCCTAACCAAGTGCCCACGAATAAGTGCCTGCAACCTTATTATGCCTTTGAGTGCCCGAAACGCACGGCGAGCCTTTATTCATAAGATTCTTAATTAGTGCAAGCATGATGACAACTATAACAAAAACATATACAATGTGGATTGGATCTGAAATAAATTGACAACTTTCATAAGCTCAAAACTACTTATATTATCACCCAGTTCATTCAGATGTATCTGAACCAGAAAATGGAAAAAGTGACCAAACACCAGAACTAAAATCCATAATTTTTTTGAAAAATGGACTGTATAATAGAGAGAGAGAGAGAAAGCCCTTTTGGCAGTAAGGAGCACAAAGGAGCTTCTCCTGGCCAGAAGATCCAATAGGGAATTTCAGCAGTTCGGTGATGCTAACTCCAGCATGGAATTAAATATGAGATGCATGCAGGCAGTCAAACCTGTCTAACAAGGGCCATACTTATTCCATCAAGGCTAAAAATCTAAAGGGACAGTAGTAGTGGGGTAAACCAGGCAAGTCTACTGCAAGTCCAAAAAGAGCATAAAGGAAAAAAAATATTGCCAGCACAAATATGCTTCCAGAATAAAGAAAAAGCAACTAATGGACAATGAAATGAAGGTAACCCTTGAAAAACACTGGAACCCTAATAACACACACACAAACAAACATAATGATGACCAGCTGGGTTTTCATGAAGGTCCAGGTGTTCGAAACCTTGACCTCTATCCCACCACAACGAAGGAAGTTCCGACGACCGGAATAAAAATAAGTTCAATGGCTTTACTTATATTCAATTGTCAACCATGACAGTCTTCAACAAGAAATAATTACCAAATAACCCCTAAAAGCAGCCTGTGCCTTTGTCGCAGCTTGCTCCTTCCTAATTTTCTCAGGATCATATGGTGCATCTTGAGGTGTGGATCCTGGTGCATCGTTCTCTTGATTCCCTGGCAAACTTTTCCCTTCATAGTGTGATGTATTTGCAGCTTCCTTGTTCTCTGATTCTAACTTCCCTTCATCTCTATTAATTGTATGGGGGGTCGGATGTGAAGCCACAGGAGGATCCAAAGCCACATTGCCTTCCGATATCTTGGCAGGAACTAAGACCTCTCTCTCATTGGTAATTTTCTACATCAGAATGATCAATCAGAAAATTAGGGCTTCTGTATAATATAGATGGGAGAAAGTCTGCATTTGGTAATGTACATAACAGTGTGATCTAAACTTGGAAGTTTATGAACTTCCGGACAACAATTTTATACTTTTATAATATATACAATGCCCGTTTTAACATCATAATCTATCCAGGAACTTGAATGGCTGGTGAACACTGCATAAGTAGGTGAAAGAACATTAAAAAAAAAAAAGGAACTCTCAGCAGGATCGTCAAATTCTTAATATTCAAAGCATAATACTTTAGTCTCAGTGCCAAAATTTAGAAGTAACTTAGTGTGAAGCTGAAGTTCCATAAAGCCAATCTTACTATTTACTCTTTGTCTAGAAAAATACCATACCAACAGGATATATATTTCAATGATGCCATCTACTTTAGGAGTTAACGTTCAAAAAGACGGACAAAAGAAGACTGCACAGGAAGTTCTTACATCGCAAGTCATATCTTTTGAATAAGGATCTGCACTTGTATAGATGACTTTCATATATATATATATATATATACACACACACACATTAGAGTAAACCGTATAACAGGACATATGATCTGTGCAGTAGTCAGCTTAGTATTACCTCTCTTCCCTTTGAAATATTAGATTTGGATGACTTCTTCCCAAACAGTACGGTTTTGATCCATTTTGCCGGTGATTTTCCCATTGCAGGAGGGCCAGGACCAGTAATCACGAGAACCTGAATCCGACTCTCTGCATTTTTTCATGTGATAACAGCTTATACACACAAAACAATACCGCGTAATCCATAAAAATATCATGCCATGCGAAACGACTGAACCAAATATGGCCACAGCATTCATTAACTAGCGTCCAATTTTTGAATAAATGCCACTAGTTATTGGTTAAACCTGATAGCTGATTCCTACGTTTTCACAAAAAATAAAAATAAACAAAGCATCAAACAAACACTTCCAACAGATCAAAATAAAACAATTCAAAGTACATAGATCTCCTCAGCTAACCAACTAACAAATTAAGCATCATAGGGGAACCCAATTAAGTCAGAATGATAAACTAAGATCCATTTAAGATCACAATCAGTCAAATAGAAGTAAATTTGGAGCAGTAACCTTAAAATCACAGACCACTAAAATAAATCTGTTTTTTCTTTTTGCTAAGTAACTAAATATACTAGAAAAACATGACATGAACATGAACATAGTTTCCTGCAAATCTAGAATCCGAAACACTAATAAGACATTGCAAGAAACCTAGAACCCAAAAGATCTGCTACGAGCAAGTACATAAAAGTTACCTCAAAATCAGAGTACAAAACTAGAACACGCGACATTGAACAACACCAGATCTGAAACTTACCCGACAAATGCGGTGGTTGTAGACCCCAAATCTACCATTCCTAGAAACCAAAATGGATCAAACCACAGCACAACGCAAAAAACATGGTTCAAGCTTCTGAAGCAACAAAGTCGGAGAATATATACAAAATATGAGCTAGAGAGAGGGAGAGTGGGGAAAAAGTGGAGGACATGTACCATTGAGTGAGACTGAGAGAGCTTGCAAACCAAGGAACTGTGCTCCAAAGCTCCTTTCATTTTTTTCTTTTTTTCTTCTGCTTTTGCTTTGCTTTGCTTTGCTTTCTTTTCTCTCACTCACTGTACTCTCGCAGAGCAAAAATATACTTGAAATTGAAAAACCCAAGATATTATATGCAGCAAGAATTAGGTGCGGACGCGCACATGTTATAAACCGTGAAGCGAATCCTAGACCGTTGACTTGGAGTTAGGTTATGAAATCATAGCATGCAAACGTGGATCGGGAAGAACGAAATGATCTTACGGTTGAGAGTGAGAGTTTGTGGTGTGAGTGAGTGCGTAAATGAGACGTTGTTGTCCGATTAAAGGAGTCCCAAGTGCAGTTACTTCGGAACCAAGTGCCTTTATCCTAAAGCATAAACGAAATTACGTACAAGCCCTCGTACCAGAAACTTTTACTCTGACGCGCGAGTACGAGCGTGGAGTAACTGAGCCGTACGGTTTGGTGCGAATGGGTCGCGGAGTTTTAGACGGGAGGCGCGTGAGGTGGAAGAGGAAGTGGGGGCAGTGCGTAAGGGAGTTGGGTAGCTGCATGGGAGCCACGCTTACTGCTGCCGTGGGCAAACAGAGGTTAAGGATGTGGTGGACTTGTGTCTAACCGTCACGGAGTAGACATAAACGTAGTAGCCGAACGCTGCGTGTTGTTGGCGTTGGGTCATCCTCTGGTTTCTCTAAGCGCATTTTGACCAATGTTATTCATTTTAGTTAATCAAAAAATATTATTTTTTATTTATTTCAATACAAATTCTCACATACTTTTTTTTTATTCTCTATTTTTTAATTTTTTTAATTATTTTATTAAACCGCCGAGAGAGACATTTATGATTTTTTTAAAACCTTATTATGATGGCCCATTCAAAAAAAATTCAATGCAGTCCGTCCACTTTATTGTAAAGTTACTAGTTAATTTGAACCCCATGTTCTTTTAGAGGCACGCCAATCAGTAGATGATCCACAATATCCCACAAGTTTTTATTTTTTATAAGCAGATAACCCACAAGTTAATTTATTTATTCAGAGGCTAGTAATCAAATCATCAATCACCAATCACTGCCCATTGCGTTATGGACAGACAAAGAAACACATAACACATAGAAGAGACTTAGAAGAAAGAAGAAAATGGTACACATGGTCAGGCAGTGGGTTTCCATGAACAAGAAAGGTTTTTTTTTTAATAAAAGGGTATAATTGTATTTTTCTCACATAAATGACATGGGTATAATGGATACTTTAAATATTTTCCGTCAGATTTAACCAAAAAAAAAAACTAATAAAGGAGCTAATAAAAGGATTAGATAGTTTAGGGTCAATTACAACTTTTTTGAGTTTGAGGACACATGCATTACAATCTGAGAAGGGTAAATATAGTTTTACTTTAGGCCTGAGATCATCGTGCTTTTTCGTGTATCCAGGATGCCGTGGGTTAGCTGCAGCAGAACATTACCATCATCTATTACCCTTGCTAGCCTCAGCTGGATCTCACCATGTCCGTTTAAATGGGGTTTGTTTTCGTGGAAAGTGGAAACATTTGTGCTTGAGCTGCTAAGTGGTAGGGTGGATAGAAATTTCTTCCGAATCCTTCCTCCAATCCCGTCTTTAAAGCTGCTGAGTGTACTCAAAACATGTGCTTTTCACATGTGTTTGTTTTAAACACTAACAGAAGAAGCCATCGTCAATTCCAAACTCGCTCGTATAGTAAAAATAAAAAATAAAAAACTTTCCAGTATCTCTCTATTTCGCTCAGGCTTTCAACTTCTCATTCAGAAACAAGGAAAAAAGTGTCTGGTCCATTTTCTTCTCCATCTCACGCTAAGCTTTGCCTCTGTCTCATCTTCTTCTTCTTCTCTTTCTCATTTTGTCTCTATGCTCTGTGGGGTAAGAGAGAGTGAAATAATTTTACAATTTTTTTAATTAGACCGACGAGTTTGGAGTAAACAGCTGTTAGTGAGAAGCATATGTTTTAAAGACATATGTCAGTTCTAAAAATTAGGTTGAAATATTTTTTTCCAATTCAGTTTGGAGGAAATTTATGTCTGACTTAGAGGTATATGAGCGGTTGCGATTATTTCCTCCTAACCGCAACTACAACTATTTTAGGTGGTTATCATTTTTAAATAACCACAACCGCTAACCCGATTATTGGTTAACCGCAATCGGCGGTTATACAGTTATTGGAGGTTGGTTAATCGTCAATCGATTTTCATGAAAATTTAAAACACATTTACGTTTTTAGCCATATATTGTTGTACTATTTCAATTAATTTTATTTGATCAAGTTTTAGTTTTGAATAAATGTATGCTTCGAATTTACCAAAGCAGTGAGGATGGATGGTGTGAACCGATTAAAAAAGAGAAGCACCATGTTGTCTACATAGAAGAAATGAATAATGAAGTAGAAAAATAAATAGCTAAATAAATAAATTTAAAAAAAATTAAAAATTAAATTAAATAAAAAATAAAAAAAGACAAGAGATTTACGTAGTTAAGTCTATGAACTACATCCATATTATAAAGCCCTAAGGACTGCATAGTTGCTCTTATTGAATTGATAATTTTTACAATATATAAGACTCTTATTTATAGGAAAATTTGGATAATGAATGCAATGTGATTTGATTTGATTACCATTAAATTTGATTATAATCAAATCAATCAAATTTAATTACCATCCAAGAAATTACAATCAATTACAACAAATCTCTTAAATCAAATCTCCTAATATATTCTAACATATATAGTATTACTCTTATGGAGGAAAAATTTTAAATGATATGTTAACATAAGCAACACATAAACAGTTAGATGCTATTAAATTTAATATGGGCCATAAAATGAATAATGTCCATTGAAATAGAGGGGATCATGTGGCCATTGTGTATAAAGAAACAATATAGCAATTAAATACATCATATCATAACATAATGACATGATTAAATCCCACTAATTGCAACTTAGAAAAAAAAATCCCATTTTTTTTCTTTTGATTAAACAGAAAAAAGAAGGGAGGGGGATTAAAGATGAACTTTTCTACTATTAACTCTTATAGTAGAAATAAAAGGAAGATTAGTAAAAATGCTTCCATAACAACTATAAGAAGCGATCCACTTGGCAAAATCATGTGCCCGGAGATTAACTCTCCTCAAGACCTTAGAAGCAATCAAAGAAATAAAGGAAGATACTTAAATATAATATCCTTCATAACTAGAGCAACAGACCAATCCAAACAAAGAGAGTTGGTTGTTAATCGCACTAACAATAACCACCAAAGAGTCCCCTTCTATTAGAATCTATAAGGAGGTGAGGGAAGCAGTCATATCCACTACAAGGAGAGCCGCCTGAGCTTCACCAACATTTATTTCAATAAGAGGAAGCTTTTTAGCTGAAGCAAGGATGATATTACCTTTATGATCTGACACAATGGCTGCTACTACATGAAAGAATCCCTTACCGTAACATCAAAATTAAGCTTCAAGGTACTCGGAGGAGGGCAGATCTAATTATCAAGCAAAGAAGAGTCATTCCATGCCTTAATGTGGAAAGAAAAGGTGGATTGAACTTGCTTGATGATGTTAGGAACATGAGGCTGAACTTGCAAAGTTAACATACATTGTAGCTAGCATTAGCTCATACATGATTATTGTGATAATTAAATGGAAATTTAGGATAACAAAGAAATAGGAATAATAATAATAATAATAAGTTAATCGCACACAGGCTCGACGAGCTGTTTTTTTTTTACCGTCCATTCAAAATTTATGGGTCATATATATAAGACATCATATTGTAGTTTTCTTTTTTTCACCTCGGCACCAATGAAAGGGTACATGATGGCATCTTTACTTGCAGTATGTCCAAGTCCAAGAAGGTGCCCTATTTCGTGCAGGGCCACAGACACCAAGTCAAACTGATGACCGGTTGGGTTAACACTCCAACTCTCATCAACATCAAAATGCAACTTTCCGACTGTTGGGGCAAAAGCATGAGCTAAAATGTGACCAAGCCCATCAAATGGCCTCCCATCCTCGTGCCAACATTTAGAAAATCTTATCACAATGTTAGGTCTGGCGCCTGGTTGAGCCTCTGTGAACGTAAATTTGATTTTCTTTGTCACTCTAAAAAAGCCTATTGCACTGCAGCTCTCACTCTTTCCAATATATATTAGAAGGAATTAACACTGGAATCAAAGGCATAGATGAGCTTAGTCTTTGACCATCTTGGACGTCCTTTAAAGCAAGCGTACTCCAAACCCATGTTGTTATTGACGACTTTACACCGTGGCGCCATTATTTGGTTGAGGGTGTAATGCCCCAAGCAATTTAATTAATTTGTAATTAATTACATAGTTCGTCTCCTAGTCTTAAACCACACGGATCAAGACTCAGGAATACATTCATCATCATAGAAAGAGAATTTGTAAGACATGCTTGAGAATCGTCAAGATCCTTCGGATTAAGTCAATTAATTTAACTTCGAAGTAATCCCTATAGGGCATTCATATCAGTTAACTGGTAACTAACTGAATCCACTACTTATAACTATTCATGAGAGTAAACAGCAAAATAATTAATCTTGGTTTACGAATTAATAAATCTATCATCAAATAATGTACACAGAGCTTCTAAACAGACATTATTACAATCATCTTAATCAAACCTAAGAATATGGGCTATTCATTTGGCCTCATCATCCCAGTGAACACCTTGCGACATCCTGTATTCATGAGAAGGGGTAAAACATTGAGGTGTTTTATAGGCACAATAATAACTGAGTAAGTCGACTTACTAAGTAAATAAAAACGGTATGAACTGTTTATGTAACGAATTTTTTTATAGTTTATAAATAGTGTGGATTCTTTTAAATAAATGAGGTATTTTATCTCTGTGTTTATGTCGTCAAAAAACTTTGGTTTTGTTTTGAAGAGATTTGACATAAATGCAGCGATTAGATACCTATATTTTAATGCCAAAATATGCTGTAAATATATGTGTAATCATATGTTAACAATATGATCTACCTGAGATATTAATGACCTCTCATTAAGATTTGTGCGTCCTGAAGGACTTCTAGTATAATTCTGATGCCCAGACATTGTACAAACATAACATCTTATACTAGCAGTTCGACCTTAGGTGATCCACACTGACTAACAAAGTCGTAATAATGACCTCACTCGAAGAATGATGCGCTGGTCACAAAACTATAACTATTGAATCCACGGTACACACAATACAATAAATAATTGGATCATATGATTAACTTGTAATAATGGTAAGCATATAATCATTATGCCGGTGTACCATGTCATACGAAGCAAGTATTGTTCATTTATTTCAAAAATAGAAATATATAAGCAGTTATTCTTTTTGAAGCAACTATAACAGATTATAAAATTGTAAGCTCATAACATAAAAGAGAACGTGCTTAGTCCACTGACATATTACACTTCTGTAACAAGTGCAGTTCATACTCAATTATTAACTTACCTCAAACGCTTTTTCGAAACTTGAGACATCTTGCGATTACTGCGAAATGTATCCAATACACATTGAAGGTGGAGATCTAACACATAAAACCTTAACTACACAGAATCTACTATTAAAATCATAATTTTGTACATTCTGGTCAGTACACAAACGTATGTATCTTAGGCACAAACGTATGTATACAACCGTATGTGCTTTCACAATAGCGTTTGCGTACGGACATATGTGTTTTTGCAGGAACATTTGTATATGCCTAGAACGTCCAAAACTAAAAGAAACTCTTTCTAAACTGAACTCTATATAAATATTATACTTAGACCAAACTTCAGAAATGAAAACAAGATATTTTATAAAATAAAACGGAATAGTATACATAAATCTTTTAAATCGTTTTTAAAAACTTAATGGACATACGTAAAACCTTATAACCATCAACACTTCTTTGAAACTTTGTAAAGCTCATGATAGATAAGCATGTTATGCAGTAATATAAACATTGTTCTGAGTAAACAAACTAGGGTTAAGAAACTACCCTTCTTAGAAAAATGAAAACTCAATAGCTTCTTCTCTTTTTCAAAGATTTCCTTTCACACCCTTACAAACTCACAACACTAACTTAGATAGAGTAAGATCATGTCTGAAGGTGAGAAGGGTGGAGTATATTTATAGAGAAATTCATTTAGTAAAAACTGCTAGTTAAAACCATGTTTTGTGCTTTACAGTTACGTATGTATACTAGTTACGAATGTTCGTGTGTACCTCCCTGACACACACATGTAGGTTGCGTCACCTACTGCGCGCAGAGATGAACAATTGTAATACCCCAAATATTTATTTATTGGATAATAAAAATTAATTCTGAAGGTAGGTGTAATTGAGACTCTTATGGAGGAATAATTACTTTAGAGAAATCTCAAGGAATAAACTAATATTTTATGGAGATAGATTTGAGTTGATGATTTTTATTCATAATACTTGGATTTACTACTAAGGAGTTATTGTGGGATCTGATTTTTATTAAGAATGATTTAAAATGCTATTGGATTTAATTTAGAATAAGAGAGAGCTTTTTGGAGATTTATTATGGATTATCAATGATCGATAATGGTAATAAGACAAAAATGACATTTTTGAAGTTTAAGGACTTATTTTGGAGCCATGGGCGTCCATAGAACGTTTGAAGGATTTCATGGAATGTCGATGGTAAGGGTCAAACGTTCGATGCGTGTCATGATGCACTGTTTACGCGAAATTTCTTGATCAGTGTACATGTCAGACCGTATCAAACGTTCAATGATTTTATGGAACGTTCGATATGCTTTTATCAAACGTTCGATGCTTTTATCAGACATTCGATGGAAACTTTAGTACCATTGGGTAATAGTACATCAAACGTTCGATGTCGTACATAGAAGTTCGATGAACTTAAAAATTCAGCAGTCCTTAACCAGACGCTCCAACTCTATAAATAAGACTCTCACCCCTCCATTTTATTGTTCACTTTCAACTTGGAGCTTAGAGAACGTTTGTGAGTGTTTGAGGAAGAGTGTTTGGAGAAGGAGAAGATTTTTGGACTTTGGAGGTATCTATCTTAGCTTAGTTTGTTTCTCTATTGTTATTTGCTTATTATTATCTTGTTTAGTTGTTGTTATGTCTTAGTTTCTATGTTGTCTAGCTTAAGATTGATTACTTTGGAGTTTTAGTTGTTTATAAAGGTTATGGATGTTTTGAAGTGATTTAAGGAATTTATTACCTCAAACCCTGTTTTTAGAGTATGACACTCTTTATTTTCTCTGGTTAGATTTTTATGAGACCTTAGGAGGAATTAGAAACCAGAAAAGACCGAGATGTGGCTTATAATGAGTTTCTAGACCTCATCAAACGTTCGATGTTCTTTATCAAACGTTTGATGTGCGAGTGTGAAACATTCGACCCTCTTGATCAAACGTTCGATGCTCAGACAGAATATTCTTTTAGGTTATTAGAGGCCTAGGACTTGTTTAGCTCAAGGCATAAGACTAATGGTAAGATGGTTTTTTAGATTCGGAAGTCGGAGATTGCATGGAAGAGAATTTGGTTGATCCATACGACACAAGTGAGTAAAACTCACACGGATACTTGTTATTGTTATTTTCCGCATAAGCACGAATATTTTATGTATAAAACGTGTATTTTTACAACTCTCATGAAATGCCTACTTTTGATTAACTATGAACTCCTTTTTGTGAAAACGGTTGTGATTAATAAAGATAATGAAATGATGAATTGTGAAAAACATACATATAATGACATGGTTGCACCGTCTTGTAACAAAATAATGGTCATGGGCTTACCATTATTACAAGTTAAGCCTATGGTCCAGTTATTTATTGGGTTATGTATGTCTTGGATCAATTGGTTAATTTTGTAACAGCGTATCATTCTTTGAATAGGTCACTAGTTACGGCTTTGCTAGTTAGTATGTGTTGGCTTTTGTGACTTGGTTTCATCAAGTCAATGCTTGGGTCCCACCATGGTCTTTCCTTTTCCCACTCAATTTGGTTTTTCCTTTGTTAAGTTGGTTTTGTTGTCCAAGCCGAGAAAGTATTTTCTCTTTTAACCGACTTTGATATTCTATAAAAGGGGGCAGCCCTTTTATGAGAAGACACACCAAAAAGGGAGCACGGCAGTGCAGTAAAGAAAAAAGGGGAGAGGAAAAAGAAAGGGAGAGAGAGAAAAAAGAGAGGTGGAGAACGCATGGTGTAGTGCGTAGGGAGATGAAAAAATTGCAGAGTTCCAATTGTTATTTTTTCCTCTGTTGTGTGAGGGTGAGATACGGGTGTAATGGGGCTTTGGGGAACTTACTCCGGCTACATTATCATGAATACTCTATCTTGAAAGCAGACAAAAAAAAAATACAAAATGAGTACCCACCACAAGGTCATCTAACCACAAAACTCGGACCATAAGAAGTCATACTCCAAACCACCACGACAGACCAAAAAGATCAACCACTAGCCATCTAACACCAACATAGACCCACAGATTCTGCGAATAGAACCGACCATATAATCACCAACTAAAGATAACAGAATAAGCTAGAACATAACCCCATTAACAATAAGGTAATGACAGCACAAATAAAAAATAAACAACAAATAACGCATCTGCGGCAAAAACCCGGCAGGGAAAATGAATACCCATCAAACAAAAAAAATAAAACTTATCAAAAACCAATGTCCAAAAAAAAACACACACCAGAAGACACAACACAAACAACGGATAGATTAGAATAATACACACTCACAATGAATTTTCAAACCCTACCCCACACAATGAGAAAAACCATCCACCACACAATGCCCAACACTAATAGACCACACTAAATTCGCACCTGATCACACCTTGAATAAGAGACAAACAACAAGACAAGATAACAACAGAAGAATACAACACAAACCAAAAATTGAGAAAAAAAGATAGTAAACAAAAAAATTAAAACATAGAGCAAGAACAACACATATAACAAAGAAGATGAAGGAAATGACTAAGCAAACAAAACACCAAGCAAAAAACTTTTCACTTCCCCGCAACATCCCATACAACCAAAATAAAAACCAAATAGAAATGTCAAGCTAAACGAAAGAAATCACAAACATATCACATCCTAATCCAATCAAAGCAGAACATGACTACATACTTAAACATAGACATTGAATTCTAGCACAACACCCCTATTCCCCACACCACAAAATCAACGACATTAAACCTACCATCCACCCTCCAAGGAAACCAAAGAACAGCGGCAGCCACCACTCCAATAATCTGCACTTTGCTTAACGAAAAAAGACACACCAACTAAAAGACACATATGTGACATTCACATGAAAATCTTCAAATAACCCACAAAAACAGAGGAACCATCACATGGATGCCACAATAAAATCAATTCCCATAACAAATCACAACCAATGAAATTGACAATACGCAATCCAACAAATATATCAACCCCATATGACCGACATGCACAGCCAAATAACCCCATACACATACCACCATTCGTCAATTAAGGTGTGAAGCCCTCCCAAGCATATCATACAAGCAAAAGTCCCTCGTTTAAAACCATGATCAACTATTCTGACTACCCCCAAAAAAAGACAACTTCCTCTCGTTCTTATGCTTGCATAACATAAATCGGTAAATAAATAAATGCCCTAGTAGTAAGGCCATTCCGCTCCAAAGCCTACACCAAAGACAGATCAGATCCAACTTATTATTTATCCAACGAAACATGAAGTTCAGAACCAATGAATTTGAATAAAAACAACACCTTCTGCTAATGATTATCGATTGATGGAAAACGACTGGCAGTTTGCTAATTCTAAGAAAATATTCATTGATAATAAACCCAAAGCATAAAAAAACAACCGCAACCAAAAACATTACACATTCAGGGTAAGGGTGATATTCATTTTCTTTCCCTCCATAAGGAATACAAGCCCCATTGAAGTAAAATCCTTCTATCAAACTAAAGAATGAAGAAGTCTCACTGGGAACACCTACCTTATTTCCTAAATAATGGTCTATTAGAATTAAAGCATTCCACTTATTAAAGAGAAAACAGAAATAGAAACAATGACGACTGATACACAGACAATGCCCCCATTTTTGGTCACTCTCCCCAAATCAAAACCAAGGTGAAATTGATACAAGAGAGATTATGGCTAGGTACCTTCCTATCATAACATGTCCTATTTTTTCTGACATTCAATAATTCATGTGTAAGATGACAAAGGTTATCCAAATAAACGAACATTCAACCTTTTACTTGTCAGGAGTGTATCCGTTATCACTCCAAGAGACTGAAATATCACAGGAGTTCCAGACACAGAAAGAACTGAAAAACAACAAAAAGCACATCCAGTCTTCCGTAGACCTCAAATCATTCAGTGATTGCAGACTGAATTCATATGTGCATACCCCCACTTTCCGAAAAAAAAAAAAAAGGTTTATCTCAATTAAAACCATTAATTTTTACCCCAAAGAGACGATAATACAAAAAAACGCCCCCAGGCCTCCAAACGCAAGCCACTGGAGCGAGGGACCCACAAATCCGTGTGTCCAGCTCACACACTTCTCAGGCTTCGGAGTTCTGCCAACATTCATGAAACTCACCTTCTTCTGCTTCCCTAGGATGCAGTCTTCACACAAATCAGATTCAACTGACTTCAGTTCTGGAGTCCCCCTTACTAGCACACCTTCATCCCTTTCTCGCTCATATGCCCAAGCCTTAGGTGCCATAGTTTAGAGTCTCCCTTTGCAACTGCAACTGCAACTGTATCTCTCGGATTAGTAGTCAAATAGAGAGTACCTATTTTATATCCCCGAGCAAAGAGTCTGGCTCCCATGCATACTTTCCAACTGACCACCGTGGAATTTAATGGCATGCCTTCTTCGTCAAGTTGTCCCACTGAAATCAAGTCTTCTTCAGCTGTGGGACCATGTCTGACTTTTGTAGCTTCCATAACGAATCGCTGTGGACTCTGATGCGAACATCGCCCATGCCCACGATATCTAGAGGCGTTCCGTCAGCCATTGTACACTTTCCCGAATTCTCAGCAACGTAGTTTTCGAGTACTTCACGGATCGCAGTGGTATGAAAAGAAGCTCCCGATGCCATGACCCAAGAGTCAAGAGGACTGTCACACATAAGAATTAGTGCATCCTGTATTTCTTCTGTTGCCACGACGTTGCGGAGTCGTTCCCAGTCTCTTCCTTGGTTCTTTTGCAATTTTTTCTGAAGGGCCAGTCTTGCCAGAATTCCAACACTCTAGCTGTCGTCTAGATCTGGATTTGCTTCTACCCTTTCTGGATTTTGATCTGCCTTACCAGAGTTCCCTGTCTTGTACCTCTACCTCTGTTCTCGAGGTTTAGGGCTGCACAGAAGTCGAGGTTTCACCGGCATCTTTTCTCCGAACTTCCTCGCTTAGAACAAATCCCGTATGTCTTCATAACTGAGCTTGCTCTTCCCTGCAGAATTGCTCACAGCCATCCGCACAGCTTCCCAGCTATTTGGCAATGACGCCAACACAATCAAGGCGCAAATCTCATCATCAAAATCAATATCTACTGAGGATAATTGATTTGTGATGGTGTGAACTCATTGAGATGTTGCGCTACGAGGCTCCCCTCAACCATCTTTAAATTGAACAACTTCTTCATCAGGTGCACTTTGTTGTTTGCCGACGGTTTCTCCATACATACTTGACAAAGCGCCATTAGACCTGCAGTGGTCTTTTCCCTTCACAACATTGTTGCCACTGATCTTGACAACGATAACCTGATAACTGCCAGGGCCTTCCGATCAAGTAGAGCCCAATCGCTATCGTACATATCGTCTGGTTGTTCCCCCAAAAGAGGCAGATGTAATTCCTTCCCATAAAGAATCTTCAATTTGCATCTTCCAATATGAAAAATCTGTGCCATCAATTTTCCGATTCTTTCTGCTTTAAGATCTTCTCCTGCCATCGCTCCCACTCGAACCAAAATCTCTGATACCAGTTGTTAGGAAATATATCTTATTCCCCCAAGACCCGTGAGATGCGAATAATAAGAAAATAACAAAAACAATCACACACGACACCAGATTTAAGTGGTTCGGCTTAACAAGCCTACATCCATTGTTGGAGACGACCCGGAGAAATCACTATCAAAAGATGGAGTACAAAAGTAACAGGAAGAAAAAACTCAAA